>JAQIXX010001623.1:0-31692 GCA_034700605.1 Willowsia nigromaculata
CTCATACTCGACAATATTCATCGATTGCACGTTAGTAGAGGGAAAAGCCCATGCACAACGCTTTTTACCCCTACAGGATAGTGTGCATAATTAATCAGTATTTTATTGATTTTTAGGTGTTGGTGAATTCACGCAGAGAGTGAGAAACAAGTAAGAAAGGTATACATGGAATGAACTCAAATCAATGAGGAATTAAGGTATGTGTTATGTGTAAAAAAATATTTTAGTTAAAAAAAAACAACGAACGTGTGGCATTTCTATTTTTTAAAAATATTTGCTACATCTTCTTTCATGTACGTTTAAATAGGTACCGTGATAAGGGACATTACGTGAAGAGACAATTGGACATTGAAAGCCAGTGTAAAAGGAACAAATATGGTATTTAAGAGGTTGAAGCAACTTAGCTGGGCTTGGGTGGAACCAGTTGGCAGATTTTTTATGAAAGGTATGCAAAGTTCTGAGTTGGTTTGTGTAAAAGCGTCTTATCAAATCCAAAAAAGGATTTACTTTTATTAAATGTTTTTCCTTCAGATACGACATTCAGAGTTTCCGCAAGAATTGCTGAAACATGTGCCCTCCTGTTTGTCATATGCACAGCTACTTTAACCTACCTATATGGAACATATCTAGTCTTCCCGGAAGTCCTGGTAGATTATCCATACAGCGTGCTATTTATGTCACGAATTTTAACTACTTGGATCTTCATCGCAGTCTGTGCAAATATGTATCTTGTCCGGAAGAGGAACTCGTCCATACGGAATCGAATGTTACTACAGCCAGTAGTTAAGCCGATGGCAAACATTTCGGATCTGGACACCGACGAGCAATTGCGGGAAAGTGCCAAGCACATGGGCGAGCATTTCAAACCAGATCCCTTTGGCGAGGGCCATAATTGGCATATATGTGCTGCCTGTGAAATATTCGTTCCCCCAAGGTGTTGGCACTGTCATGTTTGCAATACATGCATTCTTCGTCGGGATCATCACTGCGTATTCACTGGTTGCTGTATTGGAGAAGAAAATCAAAGCAACTTTTTGGGACTCTTATTTTATCTTGGATGTGGAACCTCACTCTCTGCAATTTTCTCTTTCATTTTTACCGTCTACTTCCAAGGGATGGACATCAAGTGGTACTGTATTAGACTTGTTGGAATGGTCTACAGTGTCTTCTTTGACTTTCAAATGGTACTAATTCTTGCCTCAATTAGTACGATGGGACAAATGGCTGCATGGGGAGTATTCTGCTTTTACGTTTACAGCTCTATGTGCGCTCAAACTTCCGCAGACGTTCACAGGAAAGTTAGCAGGACTTTGCCAGGGGAAAGGCGTATCAGCTACAAGAACATGAGTGATTTTCTAGGACCGAATCCTATTTTGCGAATTTTATGGCCATTTCACCCACCTCTTCGAATTGATTATTCACCACAAACGGTTCCAGAATATGATCGTAAAGCTATTTGAATCGACTACTCAAACTGAACACAATTTTGAGTAGTGAGCTAATAATGTAAAGGTTTTAAATCGGCATTGTAAATATCAAAATTTTTGTGTAGGTTTTCGACACGCTACCTCATTCTCTCCTTATAATGCCATCCAACAGTACTCGGACCAAGTATTTGAATACGAGATCAATCGTTCCTACAATCCACACTTCCCTAAATCAAATTATTGATTAGCTTTAACTTTATATAGTCTTTCCCCGAAATATCAGCAGAGAGGCTAAGTATGATGTATTTACGACAACAAAATGATCTCTTATAATGCTGGAAACATTTTACAGTTTCGACATTCTAATCATATAACTTTATCCTTATTTATGCTACCATCAATGTATAACTTAATAAAGTGTATTATGTGCGCAACAACACAATCAAATATATTATAGTATTATTGATTGACAAGGAGTACTTAAATATGCCAAATGAATTGTATTATTGCTTTTTGACAAGTTCTCGAGTCCAATGATAAATGCCAAATCGATTCTACTTGCATGTAGACAATCATATTATACAGATAGTTCAATAATATTTTTAATTATTTGGCACCTTTAACAATGCAAGTTTTTGCTACTGTGTGTATAATCTATAGTTTTACTTCATATTATTGTATTTTCCTTAAACTAGTAAATTCTTCATACGTAGATATAGAATTATTTAGATAAGATATACAAACATAAATAAAATAAAAAATATGTTTTGCCGACATTTGTTGTCAGTTGTGTAACATTAAAATATTCTGGCACAGAAAATTTGATTGCATTCGTTGATTGTCCAGTGTTATTTACATAACAATACGATTGATTCAAAATGATTGTACAAAATAAATATTTAAATCTCTATAAATGAATTTGCATTGTCCATTATTGATGTACTAGGAGAGCTTGTTCAATGTCTTAACTTTAAATGATTACGAATAGCATACGAGTAAGTTAATAAAAATACACAGGAAGTTCTTTCACGAGGGTAATTCAAGCGTTTTACAATATTTCGACGAGGAGGTAACAACATCCTTAGTCCATGTTAATGTATATCCAACAAACTTTGCATTAACGAATTGTACGCTGTGTCTATCGACAAGGGCAAATAGCAATTCACTACCAATTTTTCACAAATACATCTACGCTAAAAATTTACAATCATCAGAAAGCTAGTTTACGTTATAATCTACAATATGTACATAGGATAGCATAAAACTTGTACAGCAATGAGACGGAGGAAAATCGAGCGAAGGTTCTACAAATCTAAGATGAAAAAGTTTAATTACATCGGCAATTGTATCAAGTTCTACATAATTATTTAACCCTAACCATGTCTTTACATATAGACCGTTTCGTCGCTCTGCGAGCTATTTTTCTGGTGGAAAAGTTGACGCAGGAGCATAGCCTTCTCTGTTTCCAGCTGTGTGATTCGATGACTACAGTCACTAACTTCTTGAGTTAGCTGTCTGTTCTGGTCCTTAAGTCTTGTTATCGTTCTTAAGCTCAAGTGAGATGGGATTTGAAGATTCATATGTACAGGAAGTTGGGACGAACCATCCATCAGCGAGGACAACAAGCTGTTCACTTCCGACACCCGACAACCCAGGAGATTCAGTCTTTCCTCGTGAGACTCGCTCCAATAATCCTGGAAAAACATTAGCAACATGTAATAGTTGTAGCACCGCCATATTAATTTTTCAATTGAATATATCTTATTATTACAGTTATGGGTGCTCCTTTGCTCAGCAAGCCGATTCGCTCATCCGCCGTCTCAAGTTGCTTGACATACCACTGTTGCGCCTTTTCAAGAAATGTCATTCCTTGTTGGAGGACATCCCTTTCTTGTTCTAGTTGCTTTAGACGCTTGAGCGTGGCAAAGTCGATGCCCGTTTGGACAGTATGTCTTCTCGGGGTTTCTCGTCGTTTTGCATTGGATTTAGACCCTCCGGCTCGAAGTTTTACTTCAGTTCTATAAAGCAAAGTTAAAAAATAATGAAGTCAAAGCTTGCAAAGATTAATATTTCACAAAAAGATCCATTCTCAAATTACCCTGTGGTTGCATTGTTTGGCTGATTTCCAGCAGCATTTTTTGCGTTATTGACAGCGACAATTGTGTTACTGCCTCCATTTACAACCACTTCGACATTGATTTTGGCATTATTATTAGCATTTCCATCATTTTTATTGGGAGCACTTGTGGGTGGTGGTGGAGGCGGGATAGTGCCACTCTTTGATGTAATGTTAGTATTAATTGAGCTATTCGTTGTAGCCACACTGTTCGAACTAAGTGTCTGCTCAACAGGCTTTTTATCCGTTGACAAAATCCCTTTCTGCCACGACTGCAACGCATTTCTAATCTCGCTCAGTTTTCCTCCTCCACCTGTCCCAGTGCTTCCACCGCTGCTCAACGTCATGGTACTCGCTGTCGTTTGTGTGTGACCACTGCCCTGGCTACTGCCACTTAATGGCGGCTCTTGATGGATGACAGCGTTGGTGACGAGCGTTGTAGAAATAGTCACAGGACCATTCACTCCACCTCCGTTTGCAGCGTTCCGTGGAGGTTTAGGTGGAGGTGGCGGTAGCTCTTTGTCTCCTTTCATAATCACATCAGTCGACGAAGTATTCAGTGGGATTGTGCCTGATGAGTTCATCACTTCGTTTTTATTATTACTTGTGTTGGTGTTGCTTGCATTGTTGGCCGAGTTGCTACTATTAGTATGAGCATATTTTAGTAAGCTGCTGCTACTATGCGAGGAGTTTTTATTACTCCCTCCATTAAAAAGTTTGGAAGTGCTGTTGCTCCCACTCGCAGCACTGCTTTTCAGCGTGCCAATTCGACTACCTTGATGGTTATGATGATTATGTCCACTTGATTGAGCTACTGCTTGGGAGGACTCTCCTCCTCCAGCAGACGCGCTGGCATTCATTTTCTCAGGAGGGGAGGACGAAGACTCATCAAAATTTACAACAGCAGAAGATGATTTACTCTTAATTAGTTTATTTAATTGAAGTTGAGGCATGCTCAATGTACGATGTCGTGGAGTGACAATGCTAACTTTTTTGCTGTTTCCTCCACTCCCATTATTTGCTGTCGTATTATTATTAGCATCATCTTTGTGATGATGGTCCACTCTCTCCCTGTCTTGGCTTTTTGCTCGCTCACGACCATGATGATGGTGATGGTATTTACCACTCCGACCTGTTGAATATGTGTCTTGATGATGGGATGAGTGTCTTTGTTGTTGTTGTTGAAAATGCTGCTGCTGAAGGTGTGATTGTTGTTGAGGAGGCTGGTTCGGATGATGATGCTGATGACCATGACTGTCCAGTACATTTTCATCCGTGTCTGTATCCAGCAGCGGGGCAGATGGAGGTCGATTATGCTGATGATGAGCGTGGTGATGATGGTGAGCAGGATGATTTTGGGTTTGGTGAGTGTGAGCATGATTGCTGTGGCTAGTTCCATTAGGAAGGAAGCCTCCATTTAAATCATCCATGCTACTATTCTTTTGTTGGTATCTGGAGTTGTGAAGCCCTGGGGCGGATGTCTGTTTGGTCATTTTTAAAGTGCCTCCGGCAGACGAAGAAGGGATTCCGGAGGAGGAAGGTTTCGGATTTGGTGGTGGCTGTTGATGAACTAAAGCAATGGTCGTGCCTTGTTCTGCTGCTGCTCCAACAGCGTGTGTACTGGACGCTGCTGCTGCTGCTGATGAAACTGAAATTGAATTTTTCAAGGCTGACTTTGCTGGATAAGTGGATGGAGTTGAAGAGGAAGCAATTCCATTAATGCCTCCAGGACTATTTTCAGCACTGCTGGTATTGTTACTACTGCTGCTTCCACTTGTCCCTTGTGGATTCGCCCTTTGTGTTGCAGGGCTAAATGCAGCGATGCGGGAGTTGGGGGATGTTGGGATGCTGGACGAGCTACTGCTTCCATTGCTGCTGGGCATTGGTAAACGACTTGCTGACAAACTAGGGATTTTAGACATTCTCTGCATTGTATTGTTGCTACTCGGTGGCGACGAGGCAATCATGCTATTATTATTATTATTACTGGTGCTACTGTTGGAGGAATTGTTATTAGTGTTACTAGTTTGTACTGTGGGCAAAGATGATTTATTCGCTAGGTTTCTAACTTGTTGCTGGAATGTTTGTTGCTGTTGCTGCTGCTGCTGGAATTGATGTTGTTGCGGTGGGGGTGGAATTGTGGGAAGACCAATTTGCTGTTGCTGATGTATACTATTTGCTTGATGATGATGGTGAAAAGCTGCTACAGAAGTCGGCAGAAAGCCCCCTTCATCATTTTCATTGTTTGTCAGCAAGGCCAGCCTCAATCCTGCACAAAACCTGTCAAAAGTCAGCATTCCATCGGATGGAGTTACTTTGCGCAAGTAGCCGAGCACGCCCATTTTGATCAAAGGTTCCGCTCCAGAAGTCTTTCCATTAGCATTTGTGGGCTGCCCATTAGAGTCAATTTCCCATCGTGACTCAATATCGCTTAACCGGATTTTCCCTTGCTTGTTATCATCCAAAATGTCAAAGAGCGTTCTCATCGACTCTACCAAAGTGGATGGAAGACCGTCAGTTTCTGGTGAGTAGGTCTGCGCAAGCATTGCTGCCGAGTTGGCAACAAGGGCATTTGCATTGTACTGGGAATGATGGTGACCATTGGTCAACTGTTGTTGTGGCTGCTGCTGTTGCGGTACATAACCTGGTATTTGCCCTTGTTGGGGATGCATACCATACATACTCTGCTGGGGTGGTTGAGACGTAGGTGGTGGCGGTGGAGGAGGATGATGATCCGTTTGTCTAGACGGTGGCGGAATTGAGTATTGTTGTTGTAACTGTTGATGGTGGTGCTGATGAACAACTGGAACCTGTGATCTGGCATTACCGCTACTTCCACTGCCAATTGTATCCCCATTGGAATTTTTATAGCTAAGAATTGGGTGGTGATTAGCGCTGCCATGTACATGAGGATGGCCATTAGTTATGATTTGTGATGAATGTTGAGAAGTTGATGATGAAGTCATATTTCCGTAATAGGTGTTTTGATGATGGCTGTGATGACTGACATTATTGTTATTAGTTGTATTGCCATTGCCACCACCGTGGCCACCACCACCCAATATCGCTTGGCCAGTGATCCCATAATGGGATTGCTGATGATGCTGTTGCTGCTGCTGCTGCTGTTGGGAGTGAGATGAGGAATATGATTTTGTCAAGGTTCGCTGAATTTGCTGCTGCTGTTGTTGTGGGTGGTGGTAATTACCCGTATTGTAAGAGGAAGGGTCGACAACTGTCGCTGCCGCAGCTGCCGATGAGGAACCAATCCGGGACATTCCCGTTTGCGCTGAAGCACCACCATTGTTTGCTGTCCCTGTGGTCCCGTAGTAATTGGGGATTTGCTGTTTGCTCATAGTATTATTGTTATTATTATTGTGATGATGATGATGAAGTGTAGAAGTTGAGGAAGAATGAAGCTGTTGTTGTTGTTGTTGATGATGACTATGATGACCGTGATGGGATGTTGTCGTTGGGATGAATGAATTTGTCACACGGTACTGCTGCTGGGAAGAAGTCATGGTTGATGACTGCTGTTGTGAGGAAGATACCAAATACGTTCTGCGTTCCATTTTTGGCATCGGTGAAAAAAAAATTCCTTTCTTCTCTACTGAATTTCTATACAGGTTTCCTCAGGGAAGTTTATGGATTTGCAATTAGCTTTTATTTCAAATTACTCGACAGCAAAGACATAACACAATGTGAATGATGATGAGGATGATGGAGTCGTTGTTCTGCTTCCTCTTCTTCTTCTTGAATCTTCTTGGTGAAAATCATGAAGAAAGACAAATGACATTTCAATAGACATTTATTATTTGCATTAATCTTTTTATATGTCTTTCCGTCCGTGTCTTCTTGTCGACTTCATGAATGATAATAATGGTGATTAGGAGCTTTTTTGCCGTTGTTCACTGCGTTTATATTTTATAGTTGCTTATTTTTCTTTCGGTGCGATATTTTACGATTGTGTTATGGTTTTTTTCTTCATAGGAGCCGATATTATGACTGCTCTTTTTTGCAGATTTTTATGTCGTGAAAATGAATGGGCTATGGGCTTTTCTCGTGGTGGTGAGAAGCTGTACCTCCGCTTCTGGAGGAGTCTTGTCCTCTGTGTGGTTTTAGTTGATTTTGACGGTTTTTTTACTGTTCGTTTCACTCGAGCAAGTTTCCTTTATGTCAACGTCACATTTTCACGATGATCATGATGAGAACCATCATTGTTTTTACCACATGTAATAATAACCATAATATCTACATAAAAACCAACACATAAATTTTTGCGGTATAGTAGGCAAAAAAGGCACACTTAACACTTTTTTATTATCCTTTTTCTCTCTTGCTCCTGCTATTGTTTATGATTTTTTCATGAAAGGAGCAGTCACGTTCGCGACACTGCTGCTCCTGCCTCCAAACAATAAGAAAACATGGCCGTTTTGTCGTGCTGCTATTATTTCGCTAATAAATTTTTTCATGAAAAAACACGTGTAGTATTTACGTTTGCTTGAATGAATGCGACGAATGCGTATTGTGTAAACAGATACTATACTTTAGCCCACTTTAAGAGAAAAGTGGATGTACATGGAAGATTTTGATTAAGTCTCTGATAAGTTCATTCAAATTTGTGTCCACTTGTCCACCCACTCGTATAACGTAGACGAGGAAAAAAGGCAAGCTTAAAAAGAAGAATATTTAGTTGCCGGTAGTGCGTCTGTCTTGTTTGCAATTCAATATCGCATTCTTCTTCTCTCTGGGTGGGATCTCAAATTTTCAATGTTATGATGACGATAATGGTAATAATACGATTATGATGATGGTGATTTGTGCTTGCGCAACTTATTGTAGTATTAAGTACTACGTGGGCTTTTGACGAGAGAGAAAAAAACCTTCTCAAAGTAAAAACGACTTGACGAACCGGTACGGTAGCAATATTGAAAAATTATATTGTAATTTTAGGTTTTACTGTATCACAACATCAATCACTTGTATAACGACTCTTGGTCGCTAATACATAAAGAAGCTTTTGTTTCTCTAGTTGAAGACCACCATTGGTTTCGTTTCTCCTCTCCTCATTGTTTTTCTTGGAACTTGTGAATGGAAAGTGGGGTAAATTTCTTTCTTTAAGGTCGGCTTTCCTCTGTTTTATTTGCTCCCACTACTCGATGTAGTTTTCCTTGAAAATGGTTAAACCAATGAATGGCTGGTGACGTTTTTAGGTGATTGTTTCTCAAGTAAATTAGCAAAAATAGATTTATTTACTGATAATTTGATGATGATGTTGTTAAAAATTAATGACTTTGTTAATGAATAGCATATGCCGCTATCATAAAAGGCTCTGATTACTCATGTTGTTTAGCTTGGTACGTGCGTGCACTTGGAAGCAAATGAAAGAGATCCGAGTCACGTTATGGGAAACTTTCTCACGTTTAACAAAGCAAGCAATTAAGTCGTGTGATATAAGGGCAGTCATTTGACGTTGACATATTCGCTTGTTGCTGGCTATAGCTGAGCTGCTTTGTTTATAATTTTGACGTGCGTGTGTAAAGGGCCGATGATTTGATGATGCGATGAAGTTTTCCGGTCTTGCTTTCGATGTGTTTTTAGCAGGATGGCATATTTGAAAACTCGCAATACAAAAAATCGAGGTGATTTTATTATGATAATCTGCGCGTGAAATTAATAGCAACTTTTTTTCTCCTTTTTTGCTAAATAAACAGCGTGTAAAAAAGTGTAAAATGTAATGGCAGTAATTTACAGCTCTACTTTTCCCTTCGTATAAGGCATGCCTTAATATTTTTTTACTTCTGTTTTGCTACTTTACACACGGAGTTGTGTTGTTGTGTACCACTTCATTCACTGATAATACTATGCTGCTTTGCATGGAAATTAAGCAGTATGACAGTTAGATAAATTATATTTTTTTCTTTGCAGAAAAAAGTATGACACTTGTGCTTAATGGGTCACTGCCACAAAAAAAACAATTGCCATTTAAGCAAGTTGAGAAGCCAATTTACAAAGCTTTACACAATGCAAACACATAGCACAGTTTCATTGCCATATATCCCCTGGGCACACAAACAAGGGTAAAAAGCGTAATGTTCTTTGCACTCTTCTGGTCTTCTGCTGGTTTGTCTGTCTAGCAGGTTGTTGTGTGTGATGATAATGAATCGTCTCCAATTATGCTGGTTTCTTGTTGTGGCTGATAATCATTCACACATTTACAGCAGTAACAGAAAAGAATCATAATCTTCTGTGTAAACTTGTATGAGTGCTTTCACATGAGTGGGTTACTTCGTTGCAGCTCGTATATAGATATTTATGATGGATTTATTGTAACGGAACCATGAAACCAAGTCGAATTTTCCTGAGGCATCTTTATCGTTGGGTTTCTCGGATAAGCTGATGATGATGATTATGGCAAGAGTACAAATATCAAGTCCAATGCATGACGATAAATATGACAAACGTACACCTGTGCAGAATAAAGCTTCGTGCAGCAAAAGTCGCTTTTCACATTTGCTGTCCGAGTGATTTATGCGAATAGAGAGCAAATATCTTATATCACCTGAGCCAATAACAAAGACCAATCAATTTGCACCACTATCGTCACACAATACGTTTCGCATTACAAATTACGATGCTTTTGTGTCTCCAACACTGAAATGAACAACATTATATGCTAATTGAGAAGCCAAATAAGACTCAAATGACGAGGTGACCATCCATGTATCCATCTTCAATAGAACAAATCCAATTTTCACGCATTCACATCATCAATCAATCCAACTAAATGATACACACACACACCGAGTCCACTCGCAGAAGCTCTGGTAATTTTCCTGCCACGAGGACGTATGAAGGGTTCTTCTTCCAAGAAGGGATAATGATATGGTACCCTTCCCCTCCTCCAAACTCTCAACGTGGTTCAAAATTGAAGGTCTTTTATGTGTTTTATAAAGCTGTCCCAAATTTCAAGTATGCAACA
This sequence comes from Willowsia nigromaculata, assembly GCA_034700605.1. Classification (NCBI taxonomy): domain Eukaryota; kingdom Metazoa; phylum Arthropoda; class Collembola; order Entomobryomorpha; family Entomobryidae; genus Willowsia; species Willowsia nigromaculata. Next base: position 10,523 of record JAQIXX010001623.1, read on the forward strand.
ACGTTCTGATGCTCTCACAAGCAGACAGCTTCTTTTCCTTTCTTGAGTTTTTTTCTTCGTGCTCCTTCAACCGTCAAAAGGGAAATAAAAACTGGGGAAGGATACATGAGCTTCAGCGGCAATATAGTACTGGCTGTAGTAAAACGTGTAGTAGGTAAGTATTATCATGTGGAAGCCGTCACCGGAAAACGATTTATTTGTTGTTGCACCCGTTCACTTTTGTGTTCTGTCTGTTTATTTATCTCTGTCTACTTAGACATGCATAGTAAAATGTAAAATGATAAGAAACGCAAATATAAAATGAAATTATCATAAATATACACACGGTAATTTATCCTTTTCGCTTTTAACGACAGTAATATAACACCCGCAACATTCTACTATAGAATCGAATATTGCATGTAATTTACTCCCATTTTTATCACCTTGCTATGTGAGTAAACTGTTTCCTGTTGCGTTAACACATTATATATCATATTCTCTATGTATTTTGCGGTTTGCACGTATTTTAGTTTATGATTGGTTTTTATGACGGCCTGTTCCCAGTCGGCTGTAATTTGTCGGTAACATCACTTTTAATTTTCAAACTGATTAGAGAGGAAATTGTCGATTTTGTTGCTTTACTGATCACACATCAAAATCAAATACTGACTTTTGTAGATAAAACTTTCAAAAATGTCAAAAGAGTGTTTGTGGAATAGGAAGAGACAGGATGGTTGATGACCAATAAAAAAAAACTTTCAGTTTTTCACTTATTACTTATTTGTAACTCACTTCATTAACCAGAATTTATATTTTCAAATGCTGAATAAATAAGTCATAGAGCACGTTTTCTCATTTATCCTTTGTCGCATTATGTTTGCCAATTTGCATCATCATTACAGAATTGACAGCGACAGTATTTTATGGTAATTTTTTATGCGTGCACATACAAACATATCCACCAACAACTCTCAACGAAACGAATCGGTTCACGTACAATATTGTGTGCTTTGTAGAAGACAAGACTGAAAATGACATTTATCCATTTTTACTCGTCTTCCTTCATCTTTCATCACCATTCATCTTTGGCCGTGACAAATCCCAGAGGAGTCAACTTTCTACATCACTTTGTGTCACCAGTCACCACACATAATATAAACAGAATACGAGCAACAGCATCAACAGTCACGCATGAAATTGCAGTGGGCACACACATGTAACTCGCACTTGAAGATTTTGATAATCATGCAGTTCCCTTACGCATTCCATTCTCCTGTGAATATTTCTCACACACTATTAAGTAGGCACACCAAACTGTAATTGTCGGGTAAATTTTTTTTATCCATCATTTCACCTCAATCATATCATCATCACTTTGCACGAAAAAGAATGAAAATTGCTGTTGGTCGCGGGACGTCGAGAGAACATAAGCTGAATGAATTTTTTCTTCTTTTTTTTTGCGTTCACACTTCTTTCCTTTTCTTTCTACACTTTTGAACTTTTTCCACTAATGACCACATATTCATAAATAATCATAATAAAAATATGTGAAATGTAGAGCCTGATATGCATAATATATGCATTACATATTGTACATGTGCAGATTTTTTCTTCATATATAAATGTGGCACGGGACTGTAATGTTAGAAATGGTTGAGCAAACTGATTATTTCACACTGTGGCCTAAGGTTTTCTGCATATGATTATTATCGTTGGTCGGTGTTACTGCTACAACCACTCTGTCGTACACATCCTGAATCGGGTAAGATGAGGAGAGAGAGGCAGAACGAGAACGAGCCATCATCACACTACCAACCACACACACAAAAATCACAAAACAGGATTTCTCCGACAAGACAATCCTCCTTCTTCATCTTCAGGCAGCACAACAAACAATAATGAACACAAGGGATGAAACATGAAAAACGAAGAGCGAAAAAATACGCATAGAAAATAATATTATTATAAAAGTATCAAAAGCCAATAAGAGGACCGCAATACAATAATCTATACTATAGACTACATTAATATACACAGAACACATCAACAACAACGAAAATCCGCCTTGCTCGTCTGTATGCTGATGATGATGATTACTTACATTACATTTACTACTAGTATAAGCTATACGATGACGATCACCGTAATCATGATCATCTATTCTTCTTCTGCTTCTTTACTCGTTCGTGGTCGTCTTTTTCTACGACGGGACAATCATCCACCTGTGTGCAGAGAGAACATAATAGAATATTACTGCCTCTGCTGTGATATGGTATACAATAATATCAATATTAATCCCATGATGATGAGATGCTCATGCTGACGATGATCTTCATCTTTATGGTAGGAGAAATTCATGATGCTTTATATCCCAATTCACAAATTCACCATAAGACAATTTCGATAGAAAAAGTGGCTCTATTAGGAACCGTCATATTCGTCGCAACGTATGAAATGTTATAAACTTTGCATACCATGTGTGCCTAAATAGTGTGTGCTTCTGCATGAGTAAAAATGTGCGTGCCAGCAACACAGGTTGGTTAATTCTGCAATGCACCGTGCAAAGCAATAAAAGAGCATCTTAGAGAGAAGCGGAATGAATACGTGTCTTCTTGTTAAGAATAAGAATAGGTAGGCAAAAAAGGGATTGACGAATCAAATCAAGTGTAGCGAAAATATTTATATGCAAAAATTATGTAGGAAGGTATGTGCATATGCATATCTGAGAAATTTATAGCCAAGCAATAATATTAAATATGCATATTAATGCGTTCTAATAAATGGGTATATAACTAGTATGGCAAATGTGTTGTTGTGTCCCCTGTCCTATTATTACTATTACACTAATGCTACTACTAGTTGCAATTTTATATGTTGGAATTGTCTACTTAATTCCTTTATACCTTAGACTTAACCAAGAAGGAATGGTACAGACAAAAGGTTTTTTTTTAATATTTCGCTTACCTCTGACAGATTGCTACTGCTACACATAACACAGGCTACATCAACAAAACACAACTTCTTCTCCTGCTTCAACACAACCTCCTATGAACAATGAGAAGTTGATGTTGTGCCTTCTGCCGTTGATTCTCTTCTGCTAGCATGCTTCCATTTCAGCATGTGTACCACTTGTTGCACGGAAAATAACCGAAAAAAACTTAGAGAAAAGAATAGGTACACACATGGACCATGGACGAGGAAAAAGGTAACATACAACGAAAAGGAAAAAAAACCTGGGGAAAAAGGACAAGCCACAAGTAGGCATAAGGCATTTCTGTGGGCATTGCATAACACATTTAAGCTCAGGTACATATAAAAGTTTAAGCTTCATTGCATCAGTTGCTTGAGCATAATGTAACGACCAACATGATGATACTCATATCCTTCCTGAAAAGTTGGTATATACATATCCAACTTTAATGCATTTATATGCCTTTTCTGTATACTCTCCCTGAACACTTTTTTTATCAGCCAGGTATAAGTACAAGTACATGAACATTGAAAATAGGCACATGTAGACACTTTCTTGTCTCCATCCTCACGGTCATCAAGTCCGTCTTCTTCCTTGAACGATCCTCCGGTCCAATGAAGGAGGGCATGTAGGCAGGCTGACTGGCTGTCTGATAGGATTTTTGAAAGTGTATATTTTATTGTAATATTTTTTTCACGATGATGCCTTAGATTAACAAGGTCTTAGTTATATGCAGTCTGTATATTTAACAAATAAATGCTTAGATACACTTGAGCCATTTTACCGTCTCGAGTGCGCGTCCAACGTCAAGTTGAAGAGACAAACATTCGAGGCTTAAGTTTCTTGATGATGGCATCACCAGTATCACCACTACTAATAATATTACAATTATTCGCTTTATTTGTTAGAAAAGTAATTTTCCTCTTCCTTCTTGATAATGTCGTGTTCTTCTGGTCATCATTATCAACTTTTTCTTCATCTTGAACTTCATTTTCGTGCTCTTGCCTTTTCGCTCCTTTTACTTCGCGTCAGAAAGTTTTCCTTGTCGTTTGCATAAATGCATTAGAAAAATAAATAATAAGGTTTTCGGCATAAATTAGATTTTCATTCGAAAAATGTTTAGTGTGCAGGTGGTACACATGTGTATTGAACTTGAGAAAGGGAGAGAAGAGACAGAAAAGTGTTTCTTCAAGACAACATCATGTTTCCTTGTATTTTAAACGCATTGTGTGAAGTAAACAGACACAGACAGTTTGAACATTCTAGTTCAAAGTATTAAATGGATAATGCCATGTTGGTCATATGAAAATGAATTGTAGTTTAATGCATGAACAGGCAATATTAAAATAGATAATGCTGAAGCTCTTCTTTTGATTATTACTATTATTCATCTCTGTTGGTTTGAAACTCTAGTGTTGCAGAGTGTTTTACTTTATAATAAAGGTAAATAGCAGCCCTCGCACAACACTAGGCAATCACGTAGAAGCGTTTTTGTTGTTGAAGAAGCTCATTATTACTAGGAAAACAGGTAAACTAAGGAAAACATTTCTCAGTATTGCACATGAAAATGTGCACTAAGAGGTACTCATGTAGATAGCAATTTAAGGCAAGTTTTAAAAAGTGAAATAAATAAAAAAAGGACCAAAAAGGAGTTTTTTCAAAGGAAAGATTTTGTCGTTTTTGTATAAACTTTCATATCGTGCTAATAGCTTCTGTTGATGATTAGGTTTGTTGATGCAGATGATGATGGTGTATTCGTGTTATTATCATTTCAACAAGTGTTGATAATTTTTCAGTGGAGAATGCAGAATACGAGAATACTTCACGGCAATAGTAAAAAGGCATGGTCTGTTGTTGCGACTGATGATGATGGCATTGCATACCTATCTCCACCAATCTAGGTCGCGTTTTAATGACCACTTTAAATCTCGCAGAGAGAGAGAGAACAACAATGGTCAACCCTTTCTTTCTCATCTTGACTTCTCTGACGAAGATCTTGATGACGATGATGATGATGATGATAATGAATGTAGTCAACCGTGTAGAAAAACATACCATTGAGCACATATAGTATTTGTTAAACCTCGTCTTATCTAAAGTGCAACGTGTTTTCTACTACCGACTTGGTATTGCAATATAAAACAGTACTGTACAGAATACTATAGTCCCTTGAAGAAAATGAAGTTGTTTGGTTGTGAAAGGACAAAAATCAGGTCGAAAACCACTTGACAAAGGAATCTTTCATTTTCTTCAAAAAACAAAGATAGGACTGGCATGTAGGCAGTAATGAAGGCACTTACGGTTGCGATTAAATGAGTATGTGTGCAACTTTTTGAGCGAACAATAAATCCATTTATATTTCGTCTGACGAAGGTTAAAAATCAACTTGGCTTTGATTACTCTTACGATAATGATGGTCAGGGGAGATAGGGGAAATTGGAATGTGACGCAGTGAACTATACATTGAAAGATCTCTTATTATATATTCTGCATTTACAAACTATTGACGATTAGTGAGCGCGTCGAATATTCCATGTCGTCTATTTTATGATAATGTTCTTCCCCCGAGACATGATGTCATGTGTCCGTCATGTCAGTTGCAATGTAGCTAGAAACTTCTATGAAGTAATTGAGGCTTTAAAAAAGAGTGAGAGTGATGAAGGAGAGAGCAATTTAGCTTCAAAAGTGAATCAAAGAACCTTTTGTGCTCATCTCGGTTTTATATCTTCTGTTTTTTGCTAAAGAGCCAACTCGACAGTAAGACTGTTTTAAAATAAACTCATACTATCAGTAGTGGGATATAGCATATAAACAGGATGATAATATGATAATGAGGGAATTAGGTAGGTTTTTTGAATTTAAGAAGTTTTGAAAAGATATTTGTAATCGTTTAGAAACTATATTAGCTTATTCCGTCAGTCAATGAGATAATCTCATATGAAGACTACACTAACCTGAGACGGACACTGACTGATTGTGGCAGAAAGAATGAGTACTGCATAGGTAAAAAAGAGAGAAATTGACTGGTTGACTGTAAACGGATGTATATTTTATTGCTGCAATGATTGCTACCTCCATTACTAACTAGTAAAATAACAATAAGAACCCAGCAGTGACCGAAACTGTTAACTGTTATATGACCGATGACGATACATGTTAGGCTTAATATTTTTAGGCGATGGAGATGTGACAAGAGAAGAAGATAGATAGGCTGCTTGGAATGTTACATCGTAAGTTAAGAGTTTTAAGACAAGGAAAAAATAAAAGATTTTCCATCTACTTATTACGAGAAAAGATGATGAGCAGAAGGCAAAAAATATAAGCTTTTTAAAATACAAACAGCAATCATCATGGTCAAGGCAGTAAAGTAGTAGTAAATTGTAATGATAATGGTACTTATAATGACTGCTGCAACAGAGAAAGATTCACAATACAAAGTAATAATATGCAATTGCATCTCGCTTCATCTTTATAGCTGCTGCGTTTATCAGTCAAGCTCTTTGTCTGTCTGTCTCTAACCTCACAGTAAGCTCAGTCAGAAGAACTGTTGAAGATAAAAGAACGAAACAAATGGAGGAAGAAGAACTAGGTAGCAAAATGAGACGGTGATTTTCCGTCGTCGTCCATCCGACTCGGATGTCTTCTAAAGTCTGTGTATGATGTGATTGCATACAAGTGAAAGACTTTTTTGTTGTCTACCTCTCTACCTTATTTTGAAATTTTCCTCTACATTGTGCAGTGCAGCGTCTCGCAGTGTACTACCTGACGTTGATCCATATCTGCAGAGACAGAGAAAGAGGGAAGCGTTCACAGAACAAAAAAGTTCTCTAAGCGGATAAAATAGCAAGCAAATGAGTAAGTACTTTTGTGCAGCACTGTTTTCATGCAGATGAGAAATCTTGCTGCTTATAAGACGAAACGATGCCTATAGGGAAATTGGTCGATGATAATATGTCCGGAGGGCAGGTTTTTGGTAACATTATTGCATATTATCACTAAAACATGGTTGATTTGAGGCAAGCTAACTTGTTGCATTGCATTTGCATACTCTTCACAGTACACAGAAAAGAAGGACATGGACAGGACAATAAGACAAGAAGATGAGGAATAATAATAATATAAGCATAAAAACAAGCCCGTGGAGGAGTAGTTGTAAAGGAGGTACGAAAATGCACAGTGAGATCACCACACACAGCAGGTGATAGATAGATAAGTAGTGGTTGTGGTAGGTAGTATCAAAAACCAGGTAAATAAAAGAGATGAGATGCAATCTCTATATATTGTTAAGCAGGAGTGTATATATGATGATCACAATGATCATTGTAAACTCTATGTTACCCATGCTGATTAGTAGAGAGTTTGAAGAGATCTTCAAAGCTGACATTTGGCTGAGGTCGGTCGTTGGGTCGTCCCGTCCGTTGCTCAATTTACTGTGTGTTTATACACACTTCATGCTTATAAAATTCTGATCATCATTTTCATCTCGTAGTAAAAAACTATTAAGTTTTTATCTATAATATTTACTCGGTTTGTATAAGAGAGCGCAACGCTACTCACACAAGAAGAATTTTGTTGGATTGGATCATTGGGTTTGGTTTCTTGGTTGGCTTTTTTTACTGTTTCCTACTTCTCTTCATTCAGATCCCGTACTAAAAACTCGTAGCATGGTCATTTCTACTTGTTACGATCCTAAAAACTGGGAGACAATGAGTTAGTTTCCTCTATTCTCTTTATCATCGTAGGTCCCTCATCTTAATCCTGTCCGTCCTGTTGTTCATCTCATCTCACATTGCTGATGTTGATCCTTTCTTGGCCCTTCTGCTTCTCGTGTCTTTGTCTTCCACTTTTTTCTCTTGATATTATTGCATGTACATACACATCACAAAGGCAAGCATTGTAAACAAAGTCAGGCTTTTGCGTAGAAGCAACAAAACATTAAAAACAGGACGGGCAGAAGAAAGGTAGTAACCCATTACACATATAAATGTAGTACCCATTGCTTTCCACCCAGTCTCGTAAATGGGAAAACCAAGAGAAGTGCATTTACATTTTACACCTCTCCTTTTTGTGGATTTTAAGATTTTCAACTTTTTATCCAAGGGCAGAGCAGATCACAAGAAGATGCGATAAATATGAACACATCTAATATAACATTATTTGGTTGAGAATATCGAAGTAGGATATTGCCTATTTATCTATCGTCTTTCGTCTCCATCCATACTCCATGCTTTTACCCCAGTAATATAAGATGTAGTAAATGTAGAGATGTAGTTTTTCTCTTCATTGTTGAATACACTAACGTTGTTGTTGATGATGATGATTGTTGTGTTTCAAGTTGTTTTTGTTGTCTGTCTACAATGTTTGAATGTTACTACAAGACATGTCGAGTGGACCGTTGTCTTTTTCCTCAAGCTCTTTTGACGTGGATAAGATGATGAAGAAGAGATGCTGCTGCTGATCCTGTTGAAATGTTGCTCATCTCTGGTGTACTCACAGAGCAACGCAGAGCCCGTATTCAATTCATTACCAGCCAACTTTGTTCCTACTGCCCGTCCAAACAAAGTCAAATTGATCTTTACGTTCATTTGCAAGAGATTAGTTGTTGTATTATTGAATTGATCATGCGTTTCATTTACTATAACTTTCAGAGGGCATGCGATGATGAGGCTTTAAAAATTGTTTCTCTCCGATTATTAATTCCTCTTTTTCGCCAAATTGTTAGAGGGCCAGAGCCGGTTATTATACACACGACGACTACATAACGATAACGTCAGGTATCTGTACCTTCAAATGATGATGATAAAGACGCTGCTGCTGCCTGTTTTCATACAAAGACGACAACCCATAAACCAGTAAAAGCAACAAGAAGACCCATTATAATATTTTACTCTTCTCTCTGTGAAGAAAGCAATAAGAAATGCAATTAATATTATGAATGCAATAATGTTACACGGATTTATCTCCGCTATTCATGCTTACTTTTCATACATATATGCCTTTTGACTAGTGAGACTAACGATTATGATGATAGTGATGGGATCATTATTACCGGTATTATTACTACATATTTTAGAATGATCATCAGCATCATCATCAAAGATGACCAACATAGATGATGGTTTTAGTAAAACAAAGTTGTTTGGTGCTGGTGGTGGGGTGGCTAGTGATGCTGATAATGATGATCATGATGATGATAATACCAATGCAGATATGAAGATAGGAGATGATGATGGTCTTTCTCAGATGATAAAAAACTTTGCAAAGAGAAGGAGTGACGTTCGATGACCTCCTGGGAAAACTAACGGTCAAAAAATGTTTCAGAGAGTCAAATACTATACGACCGACCCAATCTTGAATACAACTACACGGCATTTTTTTTTAAAGAAAAGGAGTGTGCACGGTGCATCTCCATTAAGCATCTTTTTCCTTCGTTTTCATTACTTACTTACCCATATTACATGTACATTGTTATTATGAAAGCAAAATTCTGTACCTACTCACGTGCTGAAAAAAGATGCGGTTAGCGTGCACACATAGGATCCTCACAAATACTTGGCCACTGTAATCATATTTTCATAGGTAAAAAATTAATAGGAAGCTAAAAGGTAAAAAAAATATTGTGAAGGAGTGAAGATATAATAAGCTCAGCTTGAAAAATGGTGGGCTGGGTTTTCTATTCGATGGTGTGCATAGTGCATACCATACTTGTGTCATATTTATTATGAACATAAAATAAAGTATAAATTTCTTGATGACCGGAATTTCATACCTCATACCTACTCAACCATCAAATCTACCTACCAGTTGTACACGAATTCTAGAGAAGACATTCCTGCTATTCCTAAATGAAAAATATTTAATGGACTGAATTTTTCTAGTTGTTGCTGTTGTGGGGGAAGGCAATTTTTTCTTAAAGAATCTTTTGCTGTAGAAGCCGTCTCCATAATCCACCCTTCTGATACGTTCTCCCTACTAATATGCTTTGCAAGTTGCAAGCTAAGGCAAGAAATATAATCCATTCTGCTACTACAACAATAATGTGGGTAATAATACGGCTGTCAAACAGAACGTAAAAAAGTGACGGTTGGCATTTTTATCGTCAAGCATCTTTTACCTGATAATATTGTTCAATAAGAACGGTTGCTTGCTGATGCTCTTTTCAAGTGTGTGTGTGCCGTGTGCAACATGCTTCTTGGAATATTGTCAGACTCATTAATTATGTATGTTGTCGACCTGTATTTGCTCAGTGTGTTCAATAGCTGGGTAAAATGAATGAACGTACAATACTTGGACTAGAAGCGAGCTTGAATGAACAGGGTAACAATGATGGAATAATCATAATCATATGAATCTAATTTGAAGATAGAGCAAGAAAAATTGTATTCCTCACTGTTAGAACACCCATACTCCCGATATCCCGATGCAAGAAATGTTTTTAATCCAAAATTTTACGCTCACTGTAATTGATGAAATTCAATTAAATATTTAATCTTCCCATTTAAGGTTTTGCACAGACAAATTATGCATGTATTCTCATCTTCTTTTATAATAAAAGAGTATACTAAAAGGAACTCCTCCCTCTCTGTTTATTCAGTGTGAAATGCAGATATGAAATTAATAATATAATGCATCCCTCAAGATACAACATGAAAGTGCTGTTCCTACTTCTTTATATATCATTCGTAGTTTATCGTAGGAATCAGCGTTATGACAAAATGGTGAAGAGGTGCAATCAGAGCAAGCTCACGTTTTTATGGGCAGAAATTTATTTATTTAATTTTCTTCTCTTCTTTTACAATAGCAAACATGACAGGAGAGAGAAGATCGAGTTGTTTGTTTACACGAGTTTCATGATCATCCTGTTGCTTCTTGCTCCAAAATAAATGGCAAATAGGTAGAGAAGTATTATGATTGGTGGGGGCAAAATGTAAAAAATGGTAATTGCCAGTAAATTGAAAGAAACAAGAAAAAGAAGAAGAGCGATTGAAACTAAAACAAAAAGTCAGTAAAGATGAAAGACAAAAAGGAAGATAAGTAGTTTTGCGAATTGGAAAAAAAAAATCCGAAACAAAGTTATCTATTATTTCTGCGTTGTGTACCACAAACATCGTATTTCGTATAGTGTTTGATATTATTTTGCTGAAAGCGTTTAATAAGATGAGTTTCACGCTAATAAAGTGGATAACAATGAAATTCCTTCAGAGACAAAAATGATGATGATTATTATACTTCTGAACAAAAAAAATATTGTGGAATTCAAGATTTTTTCAGAGTGCTAGTGCTACCTCACAACAAGACTGGTATAAAGTCAAAAAGTGTAGTAGTAACTTTGCTGGTCAGGTTTTTTGCTTCTTTTGATCCCTGATGAATGAGTTTAGTTTTATAATACCCCATACGCAAAAAAGATTAAAGAGAGCAAACTAATAATGAAAGGAATGCGTTTATGTAGATGTGTAATGTAACCAGTCGTATTAGAATTGTTACGTGAGTCACTCGTTCGTTAAAAAATATGTAGGGGTAACAGGTGTGTATCAACAAGGCGAAATTGATATGCCAAGCCAAGAAATGAGAAGTAAAACGAATCAGAGATATTTTAATAGTTGAAATAAGTACCTTTTACTTCTTTGCAGTGGTGTCCATTATTGCATATTAAAAATAACTTTAAATGCTGACCATAAGTGAGAATTGCGAATTGATGGTCGCTTTTATTTCATCATAAAATATGTAGCATTGTTATTGATATGTCTCTCTTTGACTGTGCGGACTATAGGGAGCCTGGGAGAGAGGTGAAATATTTCAATGATAAATATTTTTTATTGTTATTGCCAGAGATCATACCATGTTGCGTGTGGTATAAAAAAGGGTTTTGTAGTTCACATTCATAAAATGAATTATGAAATGGAAGTAGTATACCTAGGTATAACAATAACTTTATGTCAAGCAGCCAAACAAGTAGAAAAATAGAACCGTTTATTTTTCATTCAGCAAAGAAAACAGCTCATTATACAAAAACGCCTTACCTCACCCTTCTTGTGCCTGCAACATAACATAGCATATAATAATCACAAGTAAGTAGAAGTAATTGGGATAAAAAAGTTGCAGTGTATGAAGACCTCTATGTATTGCATTTTGAAGGTGTCCATCAACATAGACAACTAATAAAAGTATAAAGAATTCAGCAGTCATCTCAGCATACTATAGAGGTGCTAAAAACCGACGGAACATGTACTTTGCCTGTTTGTAAATGCGTTATTTTAAACAGACGGTTAAAATATTTAATTCTAATGTATTTCACTCAGCGTCATGTAGCAAATCAAAATGTTACTGTTGATGGCTGTTGTTCAGCTAGAAGACAACTTAAGACAGATTTCCTCCAGGCATGAGTCTAGTTTTACATCATGCGACAAAGAGCTTTTAAAAAACAATGCTAATGCGTCTATGCATTTTTCTCTCTCCATTGATAAGCTAAAAGATGCTTATTTTTTTTATACCCTTTTTGCGTTTTACTTTCCTCAAAGCAAAATTCGAATGCAAAAAACGGAGTGAAAGATATGAATGTCAAATCTACTTAACTTTTATATTTAGTGGCACCTCTTGACACGTATTTGCACACTACTACATTCCACAGAAAATTTATATGACAATAACACAGAAAAACGAAATCCCTGAAGAAAGAAACAAATGAGTTTCTCCGACGCGACGACTGTCATCATCATCATGATAATATTACATTAGCAATGAATATACCCACGAACACAAAAAATTCTTAAATATGTTAAGTGAAAAAATGTCGTTTTATACCTCTTCATATTTCGGTAAAAAAACAACAGGCTTATGCAACAAGATTAGAATCATGTAGTATTTCGAGGTGATCATCATTATATTAAATACATTATAGCTTGAGTTTGAGCGCCATACCGAAAAAAATGTATAAAAAATTCTTCTCATTTTCACGGATTCCAATGCCCACCCTTGTGAAAAAATATTGCATTACTTTATATACATCGCATGTTAAATACCTAAAAAGAACTTTAAACCTGTTTGGATTTTGCACTTTACCATTTTTTCGTCTTATCGTCTTTTCTTCGCATTTTCTTCCGGCATATGCATAATCATAATATAGAGGCATCAGTGTCAGAAGTGCAGAGAGTCATTTCTTGATGATGATGAGCTTCGTATTCGTGGTCATGTCATATCACATGTAATAATATTTTTGTGGCAGTATGCATATTAGCATACTTACTTCTTTTCACAAATTATTTTTCATCTCTCTCTCCCACTCTATCTTTTCTCTTTAGTCGGCACCTTTTCTTCTTTTGAGCTCTTTTCACGATTTTAAATGGTATAGAGTGTTGCTGCATACTTTACTACTTAAAATCTTGTCTGACGATCGTGATTAGCAGATTATGGCAATATATGCCAGTGAGTGAGTGAGAATACCTCAGCTATTTTACGCTTTTGCATTGATGAACTTTATACCTTATTTTATAAACCGGCTGCGTGTCTGCTCCCAAAACACTTTTTCTAATTTAGACTCTGCATAAATAATATCACATAAATGTACAAAAAGTCAATTTGATACTTGAGAAGGCTTCTTTATTGTAATGCCGGCATGTTTTAAAAATTAAGGTATGGCTTCGGCTAGTTTGGCAGTGTGCTACATTGCTTCAATTCAGAAGCATTTTAATCAAACCCTCTAAGAAACTTTCTGGAAGCAAAAGCTATAGGTAAACATTGACATTCAAATTTTTGGAACCAAAAAAAATACAATGGTATTGTCAACTTTCTCGACTACAAATAAGATTATTTACTAGCATAAATTAGTTGCAAATGACAATGCAGAATAATATTGTTTAAAAGAAGAAAAAATCAGCATAAAACATACACCCGCACAAAAAATTATGTGCACATGTACTATGCTTTGATGTACCATATTATTGTGGATTCTCACATTACACAAGATCCAAATTTAATCAAAAGTCAAAAGTACATGCGCATTTCGTTTTTATTATTTCATTCACAATGTCAACATACTTAAGCATTCCACTTTTACCCCACTTGACAAAATGTGATTGTAATATTGCAATTTGTTAATACATGTTTGTTTCATTCATATTAGCATTTTTAGCGAATGCTCAGTTAGGTACCTATTGTTGTGCCAGCCAACTCACATTAAAGTGTGTTATCAGCATCGCTCACGGCCAAATAGTGTATTCCACCCAAGCGTCTGTACATGCTGAAAAGGAAGACGCAAAATATATTCATACGGGAGGAAGAAATGTGAGTGTATTGTGTACGAGCATGATTTCATTTTAATTTTGCGACTCCATCTCACAGTTTGTTAGAACGGCACATTTACAACCCTACCAATAAGCAAGATGAGAGAATTGTCAAAAATAAATTTATTGTCATTCACTTCACATTACATATTAAAGTAACTGAACAACAAAGCGATATACATACTATTAGAGTGCGATACCTCACATTTTGACTCTATCGTTCCTTGTCATCATCCTTAGTATCGGCAGTAAATTTAAAGTTATCAAGCCTAGCCTATCTTCTAATATACCTCCTTCAACGCAAGTCCATTCACTTTACTCTGACACCCGTACACTCTGTTTACTTTTTTAAATGGGATGGATCAAGGTGAATAAAAGTACTTTGCAGAATAATATTATTTTACTGTATCCTATTACATTTACACCCTCTACTTTCAGTAAGATCGCATTCTTCTAAAGCACATCTTGCTTTGCTGCTGGTAATGAAAAAGATTCACATGCAAAAAGTCGCAAACGAGCTCATCCAAACATATATACCTCCATGTTGCATGCGCATTATAACTCCTAAATTCCAATTTGATCATTGTCATTATCGCCAAGTAATTTTGATAATTTCGTTTTATGAATAGTTCGCAGTTTGAACAAAATACCAAAAAGTGGTATTGAATCAATCGATACTAATAATGATAGTGTCCATCGGAGAAATAGCTCTTATTACAGAGTAGAAGAAGTCAATAGTGAACACAGGTAGGTCAAAATAGGCGGTGGTGAACGCTGAGTTGAACACGATATAAAGTGGAATAGCAATCTAGTTCGGCTTTGTTACTTTGACCATGATGTGTTGATAAATTTCTAAGATTGAGATTATTACAAGCTTAACAAGTAGCAGCTTAAAATGATTAACTGCGGGATATAATTTCGATGACAAATAAGCTATAATTATTAATGAATGGACGTACTTGGAATTAAAATGGCAAGTAGAGAAGGGGATTGGGCATTACTAATAAGTCTCCTTTAAAATAGATCTGAAATAAAAATTATAGACTGATATCAATGCAACATACATATACCAATAGAACATGTATTTAGTTTCAAATTAAAATGAAATGGCAATGACTACAGTCAACAGTAGATATATGCAGGTAGTTGACTATTATTAAAGGTAATATACCTTTGGGTGTGTAAGCATGTGATTGACATCGTCGTAAATAGCTTTTGTGTGGATTATGTCCATTGTGCGTATTTAAATTAGAAAAGAAACAAGCAACATGATTTTCATACGACATAAATCCGTCCATAATAAATATAATCTGTCTTTGAAGAAATTGCGAAGCCATTCGGCGGTATTGGCTGTACGTTGGATTTAATAGATGGACTCACACGTACTGTTGGCGTGCACAATAATCAGCACGCACGGACAACTGTCGAAGACCAAGGTATGCAAGGCCAGGGTGTTTTGCAACTTCAAAGATTACAAGTCTTATAACGACGATTTAGCCTTTAAATCGAAATAAAAAATATGTTTGGCTCTTTTCGTTGTTTCAGTTGTGGTCCCTGGCGCTTTGTGCATAAGATAAAGGAACTCGACTCTTAAAAATATACATCGGAATTCTTTGCTTAAGGAAGGTGGAAAGTAGAAAGATTGGAGGTAGAAGGATGAATGGCGCTGACTACGCCTGATTTAACAAATAAACATGTTGCATGTGTGTGTCTGCAAAAAAAATTCTCTGGTGATGATGTGATTACTATTACCCTTGTTGAATGCAAATTATAAAATACATATAGCAAAAATGCTTCTTGGTTGGCTGTCTATTGTGCTGCTGTCATCCATTTGGTATGTGTAAGCATGTTTATTTATTTTTGTGGTGATGTTCTGACCGTTGGGTTGCATTTTATTGCCGACATTGTTGTTGCATTGTTTATTGTTGCCGTGATTTTGCACAAGCCCAGCATATCGTTGTTTCAAATTGAAATCTAGACTCATAAAGTTATCTATTAATTCACAAATCAAAATATATATCTATGAATGGCTGGATTTATGGCTAATTTTTTTTTCAGCCGGCCTACTACACATTCTTTTGCATTCCTTTCACTTCATTCACTTGCATCAATACATATCACAACAAGCTTCTGCTGTTTCATTGGTCGTTATTATCGTCACGTCACGAGTAGTAAGTAGATCCTCCGAACTACCCGGCTGGCTTATTCAAAAGCCAATGATCTAATAATTTACGAAAAAAATATGTTTACAGTCAATTGATGAAAAAAAGAATGACAGCTAACAGTGATGCGCTGCATTTCTAAACTAAATGCATGAATTTCCGCGGATCCTCATTTTATTTACGATATTATATACAAGTTTTAAATTGCATTTTTTTTGAAACTCTGTTTTTTTATTTTTGTAAATTCATAATATATGGATACAACATGTTGGCTTTAATCACAGAAAAAATGACAGTTTGAAACTGAACGATAAAGGGAAACAAGTTGCAGGAAAATAGGACCGGATCATCAACAGCAACAGAAGTTGATTTAAAGAAGTCCCAGTAGTGAAATAGTCAGCATCTTGTTGAGTTGAATGTGAGATGAAAATGTTTATAAATTAATGCATGATTCAATTCAACCGATGGTGATCCGATTCATGGACCCAAGAAAGAAACACTCTTCATAACTATCGGTGCATTCAACATGATTCCAATGACCACACGGCAAAGTTTCGATCACTTTTGTTTGAGTTTGATTGTGCAGCTGCACATCTCCTCCCCCTCGCTTGTTTGATGATGATGATATTATCGTCTTAAATCTATAGGAATTTAAACATTGTTGTAACACAGTCTATGTTCTTGGCTTTCTTAATATGAAACATCTCTAAAAACCGACTTCAATTTACTCCTGCAACTGCATTCCACTGTTTTAGGCAGCATAATAATTGGCAGCATGGTCAATATTGCGGCGCTGTCTGCAAAATCTGCATCTGCTGTTGGGACTGCAAATACGCAATAACCGCAAGATTGAGAGGTAGTTTTTTTAGGGAATCTAAAACTTGTTGCCGGACCTAGAAAGCGTTTTTTTCTATGTTCTCGGTGAAAAGATCTCGTTTTCATTTAATGTAGAAAATCCTTTGTCCAAAAGATGCATAATAATAATAGCTACCACTGCTATTATTATTGGCGCTTGCTGAGAATGCAGAAAAATAAAAATCAGAATTTCATGAGTTTTTCGTCGTTTTTACACAAAGGTAGATTGATAGTTTTTCTAAAAGCAATACACCAAAGAAGAAAATCCGGTTCTTTCGGTGCACTGCACTTTACTTGGTGTCATCATCAGCTTATTGTCAGAACGAAATGGAGTACCTATTTTCAGCAGACAGACATAACAAGGGCTATTTATAATTTATGTAGTTACAGAGGAACTTACTTGCAAGATATGAAAACGCAGCTGCTTATGAAGCCTGGTTTGGTTTTTACATGAAGTGCTTGAGAATGTCAAAGTTCGCAATTAATAAATCACAAGAAGGAACCCATACTCATAAATTATTATCTGTTCGGGACAGGATACTTTCTTAGAAATAGGAAATTGGCATTTTAAATAATTGTGCCACCAATAAATTTTCGAAGAAGCAAAAAAGGATCGCTGATTCTTTTAAACAATGCTGATTTTGAAGAAGATGAAGAGGAAGAGATTTTTCTTAGTCTGTCTGGTAGAATGGCACCACCTAGCGCAGATAACGCCAAGAATTTCGATTTTGATCCTGTGAGTTAAAGTGCAAAACATCCGTCTTTTCTTATTGCTAAATTCAACAAGTTTATTATTCGCTTTCATCTTCACAATTTTTTGACAGATTATGCATTATAATGGATTAAATATCTATATATAGTTGTAGTGTAGCATTTCATAAATAGCGACTTTTACTTAAAATACTTTAGATTTGGTGTGTGCGGCAGCATTCTTTGTTTGTGCAGATCTCACGAATACATATTATGAGTAAGTACTTATTCAGAATAGACTAATTCGAAATTAAAAGCTAATAACGCGATAGATAACAGCTTAAAATAGTTCATTAAGTATGTTGATATTTACAGCAAATCAAATACACAAAAATGGAGGAATGTACAAATGTTTTGGAGATATGTCTCTACAATTCTGTAATTTTATTTTCCCAGTACTTTTTTAGCCTACTATCGTGGTCAACCGAGTCTAAATTCTTAATCTCTTGAATTTCTGCTGGTCCATAATAAGCGGGATAATGCTGATGCTGAGCCAGAACTGCGGTGGGGACGATCCTCTGAATAGTTCCAAAATAAGCAGCATTTGGTCCTCCCACCAAGCCTTTCTTTGTGTTCGAGCGGACGCTTCCCATAAAACCTGTATTGTGATTACTTGTACTACTAGCTGCACTACTACTTGCACTATTTCCATTGTTATTCAGTACCGCTGGAAACTTGGTGGCAAACCCATTGGTGAAGGAGTGAGCATTGCTTGGAAATATAAACGGATGTGGAGTAGTCATTGCCACTGCCTGTGTTGTGGAAGGAGGTGGTGGATATGCATGTTGCTGCATGGATTCCCCTGTTGAAGGATTTTTGCTAGTTTGATTGTTGCCTTCTCCTCCACTGAATAAATGGGAAAGGGACTTGGCTTTACTTAAGGTATAGAATCCAGGAGATGATGTTTTATTAACTTGCGCACCCGGATACTGAAACAAATTTTGAGTGCTCTTGTTCTTCTTCCCGTTTGTCGTCTGTACCACTAACGGTTGGTCTTGTTGTTGGTACGGAAAATGAACTGACTTTCTCAGCTTCTGGTTTCTTTGGAACACTCCTTTTGACAAAGAGTCCAATTCTTTCTTGAACAGCAATTTGGTATTTTGCTCGAGCATATACTCCCAACATTTGAACTGCTCTACGGACATTTGTGAAATACTAGTGTTTGCGATGGAGGCTACATCTTCATCGTCGTCCTCATCATCAAGGGAGTTTTTTCTGTGTGAGTTTCTCTCATTTTTTGAAACCGTGGAAGATGCTAAACCTCCTCCATTTGAAACCACTGCTGAAACTCTCCTGTTGTTCATATGATTATTTTGCGATTTACTGCTACTTCCACCATGAATTTCTGAAGAACGTCGGTTATTGGATGCGGAGGAACTTTTTGAGACTTTTTTGCCGGAAATCACACCACCACCGACACCGGAAGCACTTCCATTAACACTGTCACTGGCAGTCGAGGATGCTGATGTTCTGGACGATCTATCAGAGTCTATAGCACTATCGGGAGTAGTTACTGAAACCAGTGGATTTGACATGTCAGAGTATTCAGAGGATCCACTGCAGTAGCTAAGTGGTCCAAGCTCACTTATTTGTTGGGAAACTTTCTGCCTCTCATTTTGACCAATGCCACGACTATTGCCAGCAGAGGTGAAATGCCATTTGAAACGAACGATAATCACACTCAAGCAGTTCTTACACGAATGACTCTGCGCCAAGTCGGTGAGTTTCTTGGCCACTAAAACGCTCTTTTTGTTTTTGTTAAACTCAATTTCTGATATGATCTCCTCTTCGTTCATGTGGTTCCAAAGACTTTGGTTTGCAATTATCAAATACTCCGCTTTGGTTGTGAGAGGTATGGAAAATAGCTTAGGGTCTGGAATGTTTCCGTTAAGGTTATTCTTTGTGGTAACCGATGCTCCTGAACGCGTAGAACAGGTATCGCTTTGACTGTCCAAACTGGATGGGCATGATTCATCTGAGGAACACATTGGAGAGGCTGAAGTACTTCTTCGGGGAGAGGAGTGCATGGGAAGGTTGCCTTCATTGCCTTCATCAAGCATATCGGTCAGTCGAGTAATTTTTCTTCCTGATTCTACCAGAATACAGCGTATTCCACCGATCATTGCAAGATCCAGTTGGAATGTAGGAGCGCCTGGTACCAAATGGTCTTCATGCATAGACAGCAGGCAAAGGAGTCCCTGAATGGGTTTGTTATTTCCGAGCTGACGAACATTTCTAGGAAAGAGAATCAAACTTGCAATTTCCGGCAAATCTACGCATTGTTAAAAGTCAAAGAGCTTGTAACATGAGAGACTTACTTCATGGCATTTAGAAGTGTATACTTCAGTGAAAAACTACTGTTCTCCTCAATATTCTTCTCTTCCGCGTATATTTTAGCTATACACTTGGGAATATATTTTGGAGCAGGATTCCCATCACCTCCATCAAAGATCCCGAACAGGGCTTCCTTTCCAAATGACAAGTTGATATCGCGATATTGTGTTACACTCAATGTCAGATTACGATCAGGCAATTCGGAAAAACCGATTTCCCAAGGTGGATTTGCTGGAAACTCCTTTTGATCATTGTTTTTCATGCCGAGGGGAACCTTCTTTCTTGGGTTTGATACTTCCACTAAATTCATTGGCCTCCTAAAAAACGAAAATGTTCAATTCAGAATGGAGGGAAACTATTTTCATCCAAACGTTTATTAATTTTATGTCTTGAGTAAATTTTTTTCAAAGGAGACCACCTTTTGAATCATATTTTTGAAAATGGCTAATTTTTCTTGTACTGTGACGGGATAGCTGAGTGTAGTATGGAAAAGTCAATTTTTAAAAAATTTAGATGAATTAGTGCTCCGTAAATCCCAAAAAACGAAAAAATTGAAAAATGTCAATTTTTTCACAAATGCTTGCTTAGAAAAATCTTATACTTTCAGTGAACATATATTACA
Source organism: Willowsia nigromaculata (assembly GCA_034700605.1). Taxonomy (NCBI): domain Eukaryota; kingdom Metazoa; phylum Arthropoda; class Collembola; order Entomobryomorpha; family Entomobryidae; genus Willowsia; species Willowsia nigromaculata. The sequence goes on from JAQIXX010001623.1 coordinate 31,478, forward strand.
TTATGGTGAATTCTCAGACATAATATTTAGTAAATTTGACTAATTTGTAAATAAATCAAAAAACATTTTTCATTATTTTGCTTGAGCATATTGATTTTTGTTTCTTTTTTCAAGCATTTGACAAAGAATTTAAAAATTGACGAGAAGTTGCACCTAGAGTTTTTTGTGCTCTACAAGCTGACATAACCCGTTTTTCAATTTATTCATTTTTGAGT
>JAQIXX010001624.1:0-31685 GCA_034700605.1 Willowsia nigromaculata
TTATTAAGTGCCAGTGTAAACTGGTACTTTAGGAGAATGATGGTGGGGGGTGGGCAAATGTCTGTCTGTCCGTCTGTGTGCACGATAACTTTCGAACAAAAAGGAATTTTTTTATTCTGATTTTTGCAATGGGTTTCTGATGACCTAAGCTTGGATAAGTTCGAAGATGGGCACTAACGGCCAGCGGAAACCGTTAAAAACCGTTATAACGGTCAATATTTAAATGTAAGCATATGGCATGCGGGAGCTCATTCGAACGCATATTTAATGCTGTTTTTTTTTCACATAAGGAATTTTCAAAATTTGTAACGGTTTGGCCGTTAGAACGGTTTTTTTTTACAATTTTGACTCTCCTGACTAAACGCGTGTAGATTTTCGGATTCTGGTTTTTTCAATCGAACATTTATTATCTAAGCTATGATGAGTTGGAAAATGGATATTAACGATTAACGGCAACCGTTAAAAACCGTTATAACGACCAAATTTTGCTGAATAAACATAGGCCATTTGTGTATTCATTCGAATGCTAAAGATGAATAGAACATTTTCGTGTTTTTAATTTTTTTTGGATATATCATCTTGCAGATAGTGACACATATGTTCAAAAATTCTCAAATATCTACACGACGAGAAGTTTATCAGCATAGTCTTTTTTCTCCTTCGAGTGTCATGTGTTTTGCGTTTCATTTTGTTTTCGTTGCATGCCTTCTGCCATGCGTTCGTGTTGCATTCCTTCAACGGCAAAATGATAGTCAGGCAAAAGGAAAGGTGATACTCGGTTTGCGTCTATTTGTTGGCCGTTTGTTTATCGGAAAGCTAGAAAATGTGCGTACTTTTTAAAAAAAATTACTGGCTTTCAATGAATTGACAAATGATTATAGATGAAAGTGTGCGTACATTTATGTCATAAATTCATACTGCATATTATGACTACATAAAAAGTAGTAAAATTGTTGTGTGTACTATGCGTCAATGGCTTAATTAACAACATTAATTTTTCTCCTACGACTGTCATGTGTTTTGCGTTTCATTTTGGTTTGGTGGCATGCCATCTGCCATGCGTTTGTGTTGCACTCTTTCAACGGCAAATCGATAGTCAGGGAAAAGGGAAGGTGATGTCAGTTTGCCTCTATAGTTGGCTGCTTGTTTTGGAAAAGCTAGAAAATAAGCGTACTTTTTTTACTCACTTTCAAATTAATTGACAAAGGACTGTAAGTGAATGTGAAAGTCTACGTACGTGTCTTTTCTAATATTTAAATATTATAATTAAATATTTAGGGTGAAGTTGATAATCATTAAAAAAAGATGGTGCCATTCAGTCCATGTTTATAATTTTACCGTTTAGCTTCAAGAATAGCAAGAAAATGTGCGTACTTTTTTACTCTCTTTCAAATTAATTGACAAGTGACTGTAGGGGATGTGAAAGCACACGTGCGTGTCTATTCTAATATTTAAATATTATAAGTAAATATTTAGTGTGAAATTTATAATCATTAATTAGAGATGGTGTCATTCAGTCCATGCTTATAATTTTACCGTTTAACTTCAAGATTAGCAAGGAAATGTGCGTACATTTTATTTGCTGATGAATGTACGCACTGTAGGTGACCATAGATGTGAAAGTGTGCGTACGGATTTATACCTAAAACCTAAATATTAATAGCTGCCAGAATGCCACGTTTGAAAAAAAAGTCAGTTGCGCAAAGAAAAACTGAAAATAAAAAACATATGGCATTAACACGGTCAGATCCTGAAAAAAGAATGGAGGAGCAAAAAGTGGACACTGAGAGACGACGCCAGAGCCGACTAGATCCTCAAATAAGAGGAGAGGAGCAAGAAGTCAACACTGAGAAGCGACGCCAGAGCCGACAGGATCCTCAAATAAGAATGGAGGAGCAACAAGCGGATACACCAAGAAGACACACTACCCGTAGCGAACCGTTCGTTCGTGTAAGAGAACAAGTACACGATACGGAAAGAAAACGATGTCGTCGACAACTGTTTCCACCTGTGGCATCTACACCAGACAAAGAACCTGTGACAAAAAGGCTGCGGATGCAACCCTCAACATGCGAATCATCTCCCGAGCTTCTCAATATTGAAAGGAGTGAAGAATATAATGTGCGCACAGTAACTCCAGAACAGACTGAAGATTCATCATTCGAGCTTCCGGATATAGAAAGTGAAGATGATGAGAATGTACGTACAGTTGTGCAAGAAGAAACAGAAGAGCCATCATTCGAGCTACCGGATATAGAAAGTGAGGAGGAAGACAACGTACGCACAGTTTCTGAATCTCAAGACAAAATTCAAGAAAATTTGTTTCGGATTGGGCCAGAATATGCAAAGCTTCAAGGAGAGTACTTCAAAGCTGTTCGAGAGTCACCATCCCATATTTGCAGCTGTTGTGGTGGACTATTCTACAAAACTGCTATATCATATTGTTCCAAGGATACGCTAAGATTCAAAGGGCTATCGGATGAATTTTTTTCCAAAATTCATTGTGTAGAACAAACAAGAATGCAATTTTGTGTTACCTGCAAGACAAATATCTACAAAAACAAGGTGCCTCGGCTCTGTGAAGCAAATGGTTTTGCTTTCACACCACAACCAGTTGAACTTCAGGTGAGACTATCTTAAACACATCAAAGCAATTTTTTAAATTCTCCCAAATCTTTTATTTCAACTTTTGCTTTAATTTCAGGGTAAAACTGGGACTGTCACCGTTGGAGTCAAGATTGGTAGCACCACGGCTTCCATTTATGCAGATACGGCTTCTTGGTGCGGACAGTCAATACTGAAAGGCAATGTTGTTAATGTGGATTATGATTTGGATGTCTGCACCAGCGTTATTCCTCGCAAATTTCATAACACGTCTACTGTACAAGTTCAACTGATGAGAAGACTGAGGGACAGAACGCCTTACATGTACGAAACAATAAGACCCGCCAAGGTGTATGGTGCAGCCAAGTACTTGACGGAGACTGATGCTTTCAAAGATGAGGAGATTACCTTGAATAGGATGTGGGAGCATTCCTCAGAAGGGGAATCGGTCGATTTTATTTGTAACGACAACGGAAATTGTAAGTTCATTACTCAGTTTAGTAAGTTACACGTCCAAAATTCGCAAATAATCAAAACTAAGTACGCACATATTTACATTTAATTTTTAGCTGAAGCTCCTGTCAATGAAGAGGCAAATGAAACCCCTGAAGTAGTAGAAGAAGCAGATAATGCAAGTAAGAAAAATGTGCGCACATTTAATTTTGTTAATACAAATTCAAATATTAATTAATCTTTTTAACATTTCGTCTATTTTTTCAGACATCTTTATGGATTTTGCGGGAGGGACAGAATGCTTGGTGATGCCACGAGGATCGAACCTGGGATTTAAGATAGCTCCTGGACAAAACAAGCGTCCGGTGCCATTGTTCATGGATCCAAAAGCGGAAGAACTTTCATTTCCGGAAATTTATTAAGGTGTTCCAAGGAAGTTTGACCCAGCCCGTAAAATCACGTACACTGACATTGCCAAGTGGGAGATCCGGAACCGCGATCGTCGTGCCTGTCATCCCACGAAAGTGCTGTATTCCTACAAAAAGTCGTACCTAGAAAAATTGCGCAGTGATATACAAATCCATATGAGAAAGCGAGTGAACCGGACAAAGCTTAAAGCCAAAGATGTGCGTACAAAAGAATCGATTAAGCAGCTAATACGCAATGACGACAGTTACAAGTCCATTTGGAGTAACTTAAGATCGTCGCCCGCGTACTGGGCAAAGAAACAGAAGACGGTAATGGCAATGATTCGACAATTTGGAAAATGCCACTTCTTCATCACCCTTTCAGCTGCAGAGTCAAAGTGGAATGAGCTTCTAGTTACGCTCTCATCGTTAGTCAAAGGAAAGGATATTACTGAAGAAGAAGCCGCCATGTTAAGCAAGGAGGAGAAAAGAGAACTCATTCGAAGTGATCCAGTGACATGTATGAGACATTTTGACTACAAATTGAGACTTCTTCTTAACAAGCTAGTAATTCCTTCTGCAGGTAATATTTATACTGTCCGTACATTTTAATCTATTTTATGAATTTGATTTAAATAATCGTGATTAATTATAATTGTGCGTACATTTATTATTTATTTATAGGGGTTTTCTCTCCATTTGGAGTCTCGGATTATTTTTCTCGCCTCGAATTCCAAATGAGAGGGTCACCGCATTCACATGGATTATTTTGGATCAAGGGAGCTCCAGAGTACATTGAAGGGGATGCAACTTCTGAAAAGTCCGTTACTAAATTTATTGACCAATTCATCACGTGCCAACGATCAAACGACCCTGCATTTGTTGAAAAATTCAAGTATCAAGTACACAAACACAGTGCAACGTGCTACAAGAAATGCAAGTCAGGGAAAATTTGCAGGTTTGGATTTCCAAAACCTCCGCTTCCAAAGACATCTATTCTCCTTCCACTTCCAAAAGCATATCCAAGAAAGCAACGTAAAGCGGCGACGGAGCTTTTTAAGAAAATTCAGGCTGACTTGACTACACGAGGACGGAATCCGAACGAAAATCTCTCGTTTTCTCGATATTTAAATTTTCTGGGTGTGAGTTTTGAAAACTACATTATTGGTAAGTAAATAATGAACAATTAATTTTAATCGATAATTGAAAACATTTTAAAATGCACGGACATTGATTTAATTTTTTTTGCAGCATTAAGGTCATCCATAGAAAGAGCTGCAGTGTTTCTTAAGCGTGAACTGAATGAGGCGTTTGTCAATCCTTACAATAGAAAAATTCTGGAAGCGTGGGGAGCAAACATGGATATTCAATTTGTACTAGACACCTACGCATGTGCCAAGTATTGTGTGGGGTACATTCTAAAATCCGACGGTGGGATGTCCAAATTGATGAAAGCTGCAGCGCTGAGTATCAAGATTGGCAATTTTACACTTCAACAGCAAATTCAGAAATACGCAGGAATTTTTGTGAATAGTTCTGAAGTATCTGCACAGGAAGCTGCTGCATTTCATTTAGGGCTTCCCAACACGCGCTGCAGCAGAAGTGAAGTTTCATAAACACTGCCCCTGCCGACGACAGAACAACTATTCTCAGACCTCAGGATGAATTGAATGCGCTGGATGACGACTGCGAAGAGATCAGCGTAAAGGGTCTATTGGATCATTATGTGAACCGACCAGAATGCCTAGAAGACAAGTGTCTTGCTCATGTTGCTGCATGGTACCAGTTCAGCAAATCGAAAAATTCTCGGTTAGTAGATGAAGCTGAAATTGACAATGATGAGGTCTTGGGATTGTTACAGCACAACAGTGAAGGTAATGTTTTATATAAATGTACGTACAATATCAAATACAATTTTATAATGTATTTTATAAATGTTCGTACTTTTTTATTTTTAGATAGTGGACAAGTGTTAAAATTAATCGACGGGTCCGGGTATCTGCGTAAAAGGAGGAAATTGAAAGTTATCCGATTTGTTCACTATGGGAAGCAAGTGGATCCAACCAATTATTGGAGAGAGCAGATGCTGCTGTTTATTCCTTAGAGGAACGAAAAAGAATTCTCAAATGACACCCTAGAATTGGCGAAAAGTTGCTTGGACAAAATAATTCTCAGCCGTTCTATTACAACAGAGATGTTGATGAGAACAACGCCTAGAGGAAGAGGACAACGATGATAGCGATGGAGCAGCGAACATTTTGGATGAAGATCAAGAGTACCTGGCTGAAAATTTTATTGAAGCCCCGGACAATTCGCGAAGAATTGAGCAGTTTCTTCCACCAAGGCAGCTTCCCGATGATGAATATTACAACTTGATGAGAAGTCTGAATCCAGGGCAGCGAAAATTCGTTCAAATTGTTCTTCATCTTGTAAAGACATCCGAGGAGCCCTTTTACTACTTTTTGAGTGGCGGCGCTGGTGTGGGGAAGAGCCACGCCATTAAGGCAATCATTCAGAGCATCCTACGCTACCATGGGAAGCAAGCCGACAAGGATCCCGGCAAAGTTGCTGTCTTGGTAGCTGCACCAACCGGAATGGCAGCGTTTAACGTTGGAGGGATGACGATCCATGGTGCATTCCGGCTTCCTCCCACGCAAAATAATGAACCTGTCTGCAGCCTCACAGACAGCGTCCGGAATACTCTCTTCGCAATGCTTGAGCAAGTGGAGTTGGTCATCATTGACGAGGTATCAATGATGCTTGTGAAACAATTGTTCGATGTAGATTTCCGGTTTCAAGAAATCTTTGACGTTCGGGAGGACTTTGGCCGTAAATCATTTCTCGTTGTAGGACACCTCCGACAATTGCGCCCAATTGGAGGGCGCAGGGTTTTTGAAGATATGAAGACACAACAATTTACTGGAAATCATCTGTGGCCCAAATTTCGTCTGTACGAGCTTACAGAAATCATGAGGCAGCGCGGTGAAGCTGATTTCTGCAGAGCCCTAAACGCCATGTCGGAGGGGCAGATGACTGAAGAGGATGTCCAACTTCTGAGAGGCTGCCAAATTTCAGATTCTCGGAAACCGCCATCTGATGGAATTTGGCTCTTCAAAACGAACGCCCAATGCAAAACGTACAATGAGGAGTATTTTCAAACTCTTATAAGTGACGGAGCCGAATCTGTAGCAATTGACAAGTTGGAGGGTAATTTCTTTTAAAAATTGTGCGTACATTTTAATTTTTAAATTGCTTCTAATGAAATATTAATTGAATTTTTGTGCGTACTTTTTAGGTAAAGGAACTCAATATCAACGAGATACGTTCTTACAAGCCGCTCAAAGGCTTAACCATATGGAAAGTGATGGATTGCCAACGTCAACATTTCTGAAAGTCGGAGGAAAATACTTCATATCCACCAACATCAAGGTATCTGACGGTTTATTCAATGGTTCACATGGAACACTGATGGCGTTGGGAAAGGATGAGAAGACTGGGGATCCGATAACTGCTTGGATGCAATTTGTAGACCCAAATACAGGCCGTGAAATGAGGACGGACATGGCAGCGCTTTATCTCAAATATCCTCACATTGACAGAAACTGGACACCAGTCAGACGAATGAGAAGGAAGTTGTCGGTGAAGCGCAAGGAACACAGCCTTCGAATCGTCAGAACTCAAATTCCGCTGGTGGCTTGTAACGGGATGACTGTAGCTAAATCTCAAGGTTCCTCACTTCCTGCTGTTGTTGTTAATGTTAAGTACAGCAGACCAATTGAGAAACTGCAAACTGAAGAACTCTACGTCGGCTGCAGTCGGGCAACCTCAAGGGATGGGCTTTTCATTAATGGTGAATTTATCCCACCGCAAACTTACAAGCCCGACCATCCCGTAACACTGGAAATGGATCGTCTTCGCTCTCTTGGATTTGAGTTTAAGCTCAGATTCCTGCAAGATGACGACTCTGGGGGTTCAAGAGTTTACTTCCACAACGTGCAGTCCTTCCACATGCACAAACTGGATGTTTTGAACGATAATTGTCCAATGTCTGCTGATATACTATGCTTCGTGGAGCCTCATACGCTGCCAGACGATGATATCTCAATTCCAGGTTTTTTTGAAGCCCATCGAAAGGATGCCATTGGAAGCCGCCACGACTCAAGTGGAATTCTGATATTTTTAAAAAGTACGCACGTTTTTGTATTTAAATTGAGGATTAACAACTATTTAGTTTCTTATTTGATATTTTCGATTTTTGATTTTGTTTGTGCAGATGACTTTCTGATGGAGAATGGCATCAATGATATGGCGCTAGATAGTACTAGCGACGTTCATGGAGTGGAGATTTGCAGCTTTCAATTATTAAATTGTACGTACATTGTTATCTACCGTTCACCCTCTTCATCGATGCAGGACTTCTTTCTGGAGCTGGAGAAGCATCTTCAAAATGTTGAAGGTGCATTTCTACTACTAGGAGATATCAACATAAATTTATGTGATGTGTCTGTTGGTGCTGCAAGAAAATTTATGGAGATGATGCAAGATAATAATGCAATTAGTTTAACTAGGCTAGACGACCACTCAACTGATGGTAAAACTCATATTGATGTAGCTTTCAGTAATTGTAACGAAGTTGAAAGTTGGTATTATGAAACCTACTTCAGTTATCATAAGCCTATCTGTAGTGTTGTTAAAAATGTTATGTAAAATAATAATAATTAGAAAGGTTAATGCAATAATGCAAGTTAATACAAATAATTGTGTGCTAGGAAAACAGTACGTACATTTTTTATAATTACTTACTATACTTTATTTTGTCTAATGTATTTAAAAATTAATATAGATTCGCAAAAATAGTACAAAATGAATAAACCTTAAAATGAATATTTACCTAAGATTTCACTTCAACCTGTTGCCACCTCTCAATTCATTAACAAATTAAAAGTACGCACATTTGCTAGTTTTCCCGATTGCTTGATTTGATTATTTGATTGCTTTCATTTTGCCGGAATATTATGCATGCATTAAGGATAAAAGTATTTGTTTACCCCGCTAATCTGGGAATTTTTAGAGTTAAGAACCCAGACTGGATATGTGCATTGTAATTTCCGGCGAAGCCGGGTGTCTACTTTTGATACATCTTACTCTGGCACTTACTATATCAGTTTACCTGATTTATTTGCTAATATTTTTAAAGTTTCTTGTAGTAAAAAAGTACCAAGAATAAACTATGTGCAGGATTTGTAGTCTGAACTTTTTCGTAGTGACTCATGACTCAATGGAAGTGTGTAATTTTTCAGCAAAATAACATACTTGTCTTTTTCTTTATGTAGATTTCAATTGGCAGCACATTGTGACACGTAAATTTTGTTCTCATTGTCGTCAGTTTTGTGACATTTTAAAAAGTCATACATCTCGGGTTTGGTTTATTCCAACATAGACAAGTAAAAAGCTCACTTTAAATTGAAATATTGTCGGGCATAAGGAATTCCTTTTATTCAAACCATTTTCACCCTTATAAAGATATTATTGCGTAATTCAAAACCCTTTCGTAATACTACTTTCACTCCTTATATATGAAATCAATAATATTTCAAATGCAAAGCTAGTCGGACTAGAGGCAAAGCAAGCTAGTCAGATTTCCATATTTTTTAAATCTGCCTAAGACAGAAAATATACTCATCACTTGACAGACAGTTTTCGATGTTCCGGCTAACATTTGCGTGAGTGAACTACGAAACATACTACAAACCTAATTCAAGACAGATATAGTGACAAGCTGTATATTGCCATGTGTGGAAACGAAATGAGAATATGACATATTTTTAATTCGTTTGATTCACTTTAACCTGATTGTTTGCGAGCGCTTGGTCCAACCAGTGGTTGAGTCATAACAGTCTGACGGATGAGTTGAGGACGTGTTGATTCCAATCATTTTGCGGACCCCATCTGGATTTGGCGTTTTGGGGTGGCTGAAGAATAGATATTGATTTGAGAAGGTTGAAGCTTGTTTACAAAGTAACAACCGAATCCCACAACTACATGCAACAAGGAAGAACAGAACATCAAATTTTTTTGGTACTAAATCATTGTTAAGGAATTTGTGTAGCTCTAAATAAGTGAATTCAAAAAGTGTATATATTTCATCCGGTTTGTTCAATTGGAAAACCCAAAGTAGCTAACGCGTCCTAATATTTAGTGATTAAATATTGAAAAACACGTAAGTCAAAATTAGAAACGAAGCAAATCGCACACTTTTCACTTGAACAGTACAGATTTAGCACAGTCATTGCTTGTTTTCTGGATACTTAACTTATGGGCTTTCCCTTTGTAAGTTCATGACGTGATACTGCACTTTATCTTGTGCTATTTTCGTTCTATATACAATATCATACACATACATGATGGTTTAAATGTGCTGTGACCTATGACATTCTCACTTATTAAAACGATGAATTTATATTATCGCTTAAATTGATCCACGTTCATATATCATATCCATATGTACCTAATATTGAAAACGACACTTTTGTGATCCGACAATGAAGTTGTAAACTCTAATGTGAAGCCAACTTACTGCATTATGTTTTGATGAAAATGGAAAGCATGCAAAAAGCGAACCACACACCAGAGTTGATTTTCAGTTTCATAAACAAAGAGACATGAAATGGACTAATGTAAAGATTATATTGCCTTTTCAAAATATGTATATGACTTTGTCACCAGAAATGGAATTGGCACAGAAAACAAAACGTTAGGTATTACCGCTTCATTTAATTTGTATTTACTAATAAAAAGTTGAGTACTAAAGCAGTAAACATGCTAATTTAGTACCCTATTTAAAGGCACGTATATGGTTTGAAAGGTAAACATATCCCCACTATCTCTACATATACTTTTTTCTCTGAAAAATAGACTGCTTATTAGTGCAGCTATAATTAGTTTTATTTACGTTAGTATTATTTCCCCTGATCAACTTGCGCATTGTAGTGGAGAAAACAGAGAGGTCTGAAGTATTGCTGCAAAGAAGTGTAACCTGTATCTCTCTGACTTATGTCTGCCTATGGTATTTTTCATAATGAAAGAAGTAAAAGCAGGATAATTGTTGTTTATCAGTTTTAAAAGAATGCCTTTTATCACTATCACACATCGGGATACTGACTTATCACAAATAGGTACACTAACTTTGAAATATTCATGGAAAACTCAACACCAAACAAGAGTAAACTGGAATCATGAAGGTATTAAAGAGTCCAAATTAAAACAGTACGGTATCTTTTATCAATGGAAGAAATAAATTAATATTGCCCGTAATGCTGAAATTACAAGTTAACCAATACCATTGATTCGGGGCGCATTTTACCATCATAAGATTGAAATGAAATGATCATGTTACTTTCCACATGGCATGACATAAATTGCATGAACAAAGTATGCAGTGCATGATCATTTTCTTTAACATGCATCGATGCATGACTACGATTTTCGTGATTTCCTGTCCTAACTATAGAAATGAAACAGTATAAGTAGAACGTACAAAATTCAGAGAATAATCAATGTGTGTGCTTAAACTACATCATAATTATCAGTATTAAATCAAAACCTAAATGCAATAGAAATTCAGAGGTACTAGAGAAAGTTGAAGCACACGTAATGAGATTTAATTTAGCATGAAGAAGAAGTCCTTTCTCGTGTTAATAGACAATTTTACCCGCTGATACAGGATGTAATTTCCCTTGTATGTATATACCTAGTAAAATGTGTGCCCATTTCGCCATTTCCACATTAGCCATGTTCACATGATTGGCAAGTCGAGGGAGCACCACTCTGAAATGGTATCGGTAGTGTTGGACAAATTGTGGGAAAATACTTTTGCACCGGCACTTAGAACCTCTGGAGGCGATAAGCACCATTTACGAAAAAATTACATACATACATGTATATACAAATGCATCTCAACATGTACAACAAATGATGTATGGGCTAATTGTGTACTAATGCTAGTGATGCTGGGACATGAAAGCTCTATTCTTTTTCTACATAATGCGCCAAAGAATAAATCTATATGAATCCGAGTGTCCTTAGTTCAATTTGCACGCTTGTTGATTCTGTGTTGTATATATACCATGTCATATTTGAACTAGTTTGATTTAAAGAGTTTCTTTCCATGTTTTGTACCGCTTTCTTGGAAAACTTATATAGTCTTCCTTCAAATCTAATACAAAGGCATCAGTTCTACTTACTGCATGCGAAGATAATCGAATTCAATTCATACTTCATCTGCCATCATATCAAAGCACATCCATTCCTTTGTTTTTGAAAAGCTGCTACCCGAGGAAGGCGACAAGAAATTAATGCATTGATATATGAACCAACGGAGGCACAACAGCGGTCGGTCTGTCAGATTTAACTAAAATTCACAAAGAGACGGTTCGTTTACAACTAGAAGTAAGAATCTCTCCAGAAATGTTTTTCATGTGGTGAACTAGCTGTGATGTGAATATCAACTAACTCCTTTGAATATTCTTCATGTTCTTCGCTCGACTTACCAATCTCAATGCAACTTTCTCCATTGATAGATGACCTTTTACATGTAGAATGCAATGCATGCCTATTTTAACGATCGCAAAGCCAAATCAAATATGACAGCCGAATAACTAGAGTTTTAGTTTTGTACGCCATGTTTTGGTATGAGTAGAGTCTATAAGTAGTCTACAATGGAAAGCAACGTGACATATCAATTGAAAATACGTTAAACAAAAACCTGCATTATTACCTATTGAAAGAATTTATGATTAAAAATATAGTTTATGCAATTGATATGTTTGTCTGTCATCACGATAACTCCCTTTACCTTTTGACCTCAAATTTTGAACACTTACGATTAGATCAAATGGACTTTCCCTATTGATTTATAAGAAAATGGGTAAACATTATTAGACTAATAACTAGAGGAGGGTGTTTTTTTAAATAAATGGTGTGTTAAATGGGGAATGTAATGGTAAATCGACAAATGATATTAGATTATCAGTGGCTAGTTGAGTCGGACTAGAAAAAAAATTCGCATGTAAATATATATATTTCAGCTTTCAATAGTTTTTTGTTACAGGTTGACACTCGATTAGACCTTTTTAAAAATTCATGTATGTTATTCTGGAAGTATATGGAATGGAGAAATTATGAGCCCTGATACGACGGAATGTCTAGTTAAAACGAAGTGCAATATGTATGAATGTAGAATCATCAAGGATTCCTTACAATGAAACAAATATGTTCAGAAATTATTCACTAGACATTACCATCACACTTGATTTAATTGGACCACTTTCCAAGATGGTAACTAGGTATTCTCACTTTTCCTTTTTTTATTTTTTGTGGTATTGCGCAAATCAATTTCTCTTATTCACACCCCACTTAATTCTTCGTCGTGGTATTTATCAAGTGCGTACAGCAGTGTAGTAATGTTGGTTTACGATAGTTTTCACTTTTTGTACGTTAGTTCGTGTATAAACTAGTGTTTGAAGAGCTTATCCATAATTGGATATTCTGTGAGCCCACCTTTTCCACCTGTGGTATCTTAATTAGTATCAATGTCCTAGAGAAGATCGAAAAAATAGTACAAAGTTAATTAAACGATACCTGTGTTCTCGTTTTCCCAACTGTAGTCTGTATGGAGCAATAGTTTCAATATATTACATTAATCTGCTGCATATGACAGTATTCATTCAGGTATTATGATTGAAACAACAAAGAAAACTTGATGTAAAGATGTGTTTTCAAGCTTTTTGTTCGCCAATTCAAATCACCAGAAACGTTTAGCAATGTAATATTACTCATATAAAAAGTAAAAAGAAATAAACCTCATGTAAAGTTAAACTATAAATATGATTTTTCACGCATCCTAATGTACATTCACTTAAGGGAAGATTTATTATTATTGCTTGTTTAAATATGTATATAAAAATATTAACTGACGAAGCGCTGATTTACAAAAATATTAATAAAATACATTATAATTATCCATTCAACTAATTCAACTTCTTAATTTCATTCGAATCATGAATCTGACTAATAGAGTAAAACTATGCTACTAGAGAATGCATATAATATGTTCAATTGTGTTGACATAAGTGTGACAAATTATTTGTAATGAACTATGATCTGGAAGTCGTCATCTCTGATCTGTTAATCTATCCAAAACTTGTAAATTGTTTCAGTATCAGATGCACTGGCTACATTTCTTTCTGAAGTAAATCAAAATTGACCAGTGTAATTTAAAACAATGCTTAAATGAATTAAACAATATAAACATTACATGGAGTGAATCATGTTTTTTGTTAGGAAGGGCGAAATTCCAAGCATGTACGTTAATGTTGAGGTGTTGGGTTTAAAATTTTATAACAAGTACAAATATTAATTCGAAATATCATGCCCAGAATTGAAGAAACATAAAGAACCAGGACTCACTTACAATGAGTGTTGTTATAAATGTGAAAAATTCGCAGCTGTGATATATACATGATGATAAAGGTATAGTTTCTAGAACCAATGTGTTTCGTAACTACGAACTCGATATTTGTATGAGTTGTTATTTCTTGAAGTATTGAGCTTAAAATATAATGTAATAGGCGACAGTGTTTACTACAAAAGACTTTTCAGGTTGGAACATGTCAAAAGACTTCATAATGATAGAACACATTATTTCATAGTTCTACGGTGCTTTTGACAAGATCATAACTTCAGTTTCACAATATTGCAAGGATTATTGATAGTTGGCTTGGTTTAGTAATTTTTATCTCTGTGATGTACTGGCACTAGCTAATGGCCACAGAAAGCTTATTCTGACCGCAAGAAGAAAATTGTGTTCTTATCTGTTCATTCCCTTTAACCGTTTTGCACTGTAACAGCGTGTCTGATGATTACTTGTTAACACATTCGAGGCGGAAGTTTAGTAATTCCATTATTATTGTAATAAACTACAAGCCTTTAATATTATTATCATTATAATAAGCTAACAAAGGGAAAGACCAGTGAGGCTTTTAGCTAGCACCGCATACTTTTTATAGTACTGTCATCATCCGCGTCCTCTTGTCGACGGTAAATTCATCAAAGTCCATACTGAGAGCAGTGCTTCAGTCATATATTGCTCTCATATTATAGAGAAAATGACAAAATGAAGGAGCGAGAAAACTCCGATTACTATAAGCTATATCCCGTATGCGCATTTCTTACCTTTCGTTCCATCTTTTAAAAAGGTTTGTCCGTAACAACTTTTGCACAAGGGTTTTTCTCCTCTCTGTGTGATCTCCTTGTGTAATCATAATCATCAAAGGGAATCCTCCTCCACTCCATCCAGTAGTCTTCTCTTGTTTAGTTCGCCTTTCACTTCTGCACTCCTTCTTGACAGCTTTTTCTTCTCTTCTTTCCCAACTACTTGGTAGAACATAAAATGTTCATGTAAAACGAGAGCAAGGAGAGTTAAGAAAACTACCTTCTTGACTAGTTCTATAGTTTTTGCTACAGTCTCATGTTATATTGTAGAGTCTGAGACACGCTAAATACTGCTGCAAAGGAAATGATAATCTCTTGCTAGAAAAGACTCCGCACACAGACCGAAATCCGAGGAGGGTTTTTTGCACACCTCCATCAAGAAAAATGTCATGACTCATGACGGAGGACTTGGGAGTCCTTGAGAATCGATAAAGCAATCCATTTAATACTTCAGCGGAGAATAATGTGTACATTAAACATGAATGTACAGAAACTCCTTGTCTTTCCTAACTGATTTTAGAACCATTTGATTTTAATGTTAAATATTTACAACTGCACGAAGGTATAAGCAACAAAGCAGAAGAAATGCATTATTTCCGACAGCATTTGATTTTTCTCCCTTCTCTTTCATTCAGCATACGTTTAGCTAAAAAGCAGTAAAAGGATTTTCTTGTTTCAAGATTTGGCATAAATCTATTGAATATGAGCAATAAAGGTTGGCAAATACATATAAAAATGAAGCACATACCTGTGTACCTTAACATTGTATTAATACAATGTAAATTTTAAGATTTCAATTTATGCGATGTAATTTGTACTATACATATAAATATAATGCACGTTTCACCATACATACGCGTCTGCGTTTCTATTCTTAAGCTTCGAAAGAAATAGTTCAACTTTCTGTTCTTACCTAGTTTAACTCTGTTGACAAAAACATTGGGCGAAATGAGATAGTTGACAAATCCATAAACAAGTTGGACTTGACCTCTAATATCAATATTAAGAATTTGAATTTTACCCTGTATGCAAATTTTGATACTATTATGTTGGAGATTGTTTGTGTAAACGTTTCGTTATTATATTAATGTTTCCTTAAAGTTCCTGATAAATAGGGTGCATAGAAGGCATTTTTGCATCATATTAAATATGATAATACTAATCAAATAATAGGCTATTTACTCACAAAAACATGCATACTTTTATTATTCACATTTTGTATGCATACTTATTTTATACTGTCTTCAAGAAAATGCTTTACCTTAGCACTCAATATCCTTCTCTCCTCTCTCGTGATGATATTGCAAATAATCTCTCTATAGTTGTCTTCCTGCTTGCTCTATCTCGCTCTCTTATTCGCATTTATATGCATTCATTCCGCTTCACTCACTCTTGTTCTCTCGTTCGCGTTCCCTCAATTTAAAGGAGAAACGTATTAAGGCATTATTTCGCTCGTTTCTCCTCGTTCTCATCTCCTTTCACTATGAAATAACCAAAGAAGCGCTTCATATTCTTCCCATCTCTTACACCACAAAATGGTTCAGCTGCGAGGAACAGCGCCAGAGGAACTGTTATAGGAAACCAGTGAGGAAGACGCATGGAAAACCATACTTTTAGTGAAAATGAACAAGCTTGCAAGAAAATAGTCGAAAATGTCTTGCTCCCTACTATTTTGCATGGAATGACGCTCATGTCCTTTTACATCTTTGTTCAAGCTGCTTCCAAATAATGTTGAAGAAAGAAACTGCTGAAGTAAGGTCAACAGAAGCGCAAGCGTTGACTTGAAATTTCAAAGCAAGCAGTACAATTTTACATTTTCCTGATATTGTGCGCTCTAGCTTTGTCCTATGGTTATCATTTACCATAAAGAGACGTGACCGATTAACCTCGCTTTGTCTCGGCATGTTTGTTGCATTTCAGCAATGTATCAGTATAACTACAAATAAACTCTAGTGCTTGAAACTCCCGGAACTCACTGCTATTTGAACACGTAAACTTTAAAATGTTATTGGAAGTTGAGTTAGTGTTAAGCACTAATATATACGAGAAAGGTAGCACAAATCATCAACTGAAAGTATTTAAACGCTCGTCCGACGAAACACCAGTCATAAATGAACGCATAGATTAGCATATTTTATGGCGTAGTAAAAGTTATTGGAAATATTTTACAGCCTGCGATGTGGTTTAACTAACAGCAGCATTAACTTTGTGTATACAACACAAACTTGGAATGAATGAACGAAAACTAGGGCCGGGGTTTGGGGTGCTCCAGTACCTTGTAGAATTTCGGTACTTATTGAAATTGTTTCCTTTGACATGGCGAACTTTCACCTGTTTCAGCAGTTACAACGGGTCTTAATCTTGAGATGTATATATTTATTCATTTGCAGTATTTTGCACAATGGTGGTTGGTATGTACTATGTTTTTCCACTCTCCAATTCCAATCTCTTTTATTTCCTGTTGCTCGACTGTTGCTATACTTGCGCACTGTGTGTACTTTCCAAACTTCTCGTTTCCGTTCCCAATACATTACATTTACAAAAAATACATACATGAAAGGTGAGCCCCTTTATCTCAGTTCCATAACTGTTCCAGACTGTTGTGTATAAGCTCAACTAAGACTGAAAAAGAAAGTGGGAGTCGATGAGCATCGTTTGCTAAAAGATGATGCAATACCCAATTGGGACTTTTGTTTGAAGCTGTTTAACTGTTTGCTTTTGTCAAAGCACAATAGTGTACACTTTCAAGTAGAGATTTCAGTTTCAATCTCATAATATTAAAGCACAAATTTCCTGTAAAAAGTTTAATGTTCAAATAGGCAGACACAAAGTGCGACTCTGATAGACGTGGCTTGTTATTTTAAGGAACTTAAAACTGACAGAAAGTCAATCGTAGTGAAATGAAAAATATCTAAGACCGCTTATTTTATTTAAATAAAGTGTAAAAAGATCAGAAAAGGATGTCTAGTTTTTAATGACGTAGAGACAGAGAGTCACAATATTTAACAAGATACATTCAAAGACCAAACGGAAAAACGAAAGAATCGTGTAATGTACAGTGAAACCAGATCTCTGAACTCTAAGAACAAAAAAGATCTTTACCTTTCCAAAAGCAGGACGGAATGGAAAATTTGCTTCGCTAGGTAAGATAACTAACTCTAAGTAAACTACAGTAGTTATTCTTTCCCTTAATTTTTTCCTTTCTCAGAGACCTAATTCGTGCTTCTCTTTAAAACAACGTGAGATTGAAGAACACATCACTAGTATATTTGGTCTAAAATAAACCGAGAAATAAGGCTATATTACTGTCTACTGTTCTCTCCAGCTTTAAGAAAAGAAAATTGGTATTTTTCCAAGCTGTTACGTACACGCATGTATGTATTCGTTGCATCACAAACAATTCTGCTTTCCAATGTCTCTAACCAGGTTCAGGTTCCCTCTTTGGTACAAACTACTCCCGGGGGGTAATTTTACCATTGGTAAGAAAGCAACAAAAAGCAAGAGATAATGAGAACATACGTACAACGTCCATTTTTGTTCTAAGCGGTATACTACGTAGAAAAAATAACGAAAGCAGACGTGAAATACGAATACGTAGTAGACAAGCTTGGAAAGTAGAGTGGAGAAAGTGCATGGACATATATACGTACTGTAGGCCTATATAATAATATACATTATTAGAATCACTTTTTATACTTTTGCTCTTGATACTGAAGATTAACTATGTGCTTCTTGATCTTGATGATAGTGTTGTCACCATTGTATCTTTGGAAAGGCTATGTAGTGTTTCAAATCTCAGTGGTTCATATGTGCTCCTGCAATTTGTGGACTTAGAGTTTCTTTCTTCTATTCCCCGTGTTTTTTCTCATCACCTAATCTTATTTTTCTATCAAACCTACTTGTACGTATTCCACTATTCTTCAACTTCTCAGAGGCTTTGAAAAAGTCCTTTGCGATTAATGTGTTTGTAGTGAAAGAGCACTATGAACACAAATACTGGCTCTCCAAAAATACTAGCTTTATCTCTCTCTATCACAAGCCAAATGCGAGGAGGAAAAATACGTCTGTGATGATTGCAATCATGCTTGTTTGTCGCTCTATTTCTCGCTTTCTCGATCCTAGCAAAAACTAATGCGTGGTTTGTCTCAGGAAGGCTCTACACCAAGTACACATAAACCCTTCTCCGGTATTGTATAAACAAACAGCATCATCAGGTTGCACAATTCTTACAAAAATAGATGAGTAATGGGGAATGATAATAAAATGGTCTACATTAACTTTACTCATATACATACATCACATCGAATAATTATTTTTATGTTCTTTTAAAAAAGTGTTGCTGTAGTTGAAATTTGTCCGATTTTAGAATAAAAACGAGGAGGAGACTCAAGGAGAGCTTTTTCATGAGTGTTTGAAAGTATAAAAAACAGTCACTCTAAAAAACAATCACCAAAAACATGCATTGTCTGTAAAGCTATTTAAATTTAACCTTGGTCAAAATGGAAGAAAAAAGTTGTTTACATTCTTCAGAGAATACTAAAAGAAAAACGCTTACTACTTACTTAGCTAAGACACTGAGGTAATCTTGCAACCCAAATGGCACGACTGGCTTTCTATTTATAAACATTATCTTTGTTGCTCACTTGAAGTAACCGTTTTAGCTGTTGGAAATCACCTTTCAGAGCCAACGACAAGCCTCTAAAAACTTTCTATTCTCTCCGTCAAGTAAACGGAGAAGGAAATGTGAAAGTCAGAACAGACAAATTTCGCTGGTTTCAGGCAAAATGCGAATACCATTTCAAAGAAATTGTTAGTTTGACTTTGGTGAAGGCAGCAATATATAGGTTAAAACACATCAAAAGGAAATATATATAACGCATACAGGGATAGAAAGCAAAGCAGCAAAGTCAATGCACCATACTGCCAATTGCATGTCAAGCAATCATAGAAAATTTTTCAGAAACTGTGTAACCATACATAAATATAGATCTCTTCTGTTGTGCTGTGTGTGTATCAATGCTTCAAAGAGCGAAGGAACATCGAAGAACGATTTCAGTCAAGCCATGTCATAGTCATAGACATCAAATTCCAAAGGAAAACGATGAAAGCGATAAGAATATATTAAACAACTGTGTATGGTTTCGACTAGTCTGGTTGGTGCGTGCTTCCTCTCGCTTTCCTTCACTTTCTCTTCTCACCGAACACACCATGACCGTATCAAAATCAACTAAAATGCTGCTGGAGCAAGATAGAAATTCTTGTTCATTCTGTTGTGGTGAGTGGAACTCGGCAACAACGATGAGTTTCCTTTCCTGCTTGTTGCGATCCTTTGCACATACTTTTCGCCTGGCTTTTCCCACAAGCTGGAAAAGTGAGTCTACTAGACTAGAGAGCACCATGATAGTAGTAAGTAGTGAGCAACGACAGCAGCGTAGTAAAAAATGATAGGACTAGTGTGTGAGCTGTGGTGTAGTATTCAATCTCAAAATGTTCCGTCACACACAGTCATGAGGCAGCTGTAGAGCAGAGCAGACGATATCGTAAAAAGTAGGAATAAATATACACGAACATGGAAAAATTCACATTATCAAGCACAGAGATTTTTTATTACTATATAAGTACTCTTAACTAATACTAGTTGTGAGGAGGAAAGCTGTTTGATGTTCGCGATATATGGTCGTTCACTTGACCATATTATTGTATATTCCGCACAAAGAATCTCATGAATCACGGTGTAATCTTGAAATCTAAAGTGTTATTTTTACGAGCGCGACGTTCTTTGAAAATAAAAACTTTCGGGACACTAGTGCGACTTCAGCCAGCGCAATAGCATAACCAGGAATAATAATTCATCATCAGATTCCAAACAACACGGCAGCAGGATATTCATTCATTTGTAAATCAAAGGATTTTTGGAACAAAAAGGTAATTGTCCTATATGGCTTTTCTGCATAACGGTATCTGAATATTCTCCAAAATACACAATATGAGTTTTCAATAAGCTTCATATTATCGTCTCTAGACACATTTCCCTATTTCAGTTTTCAAAATTCCATACAATATTCGACCACGATAGACTGTAACCATGATTGAATTTCACTGCCACCGTGCACCACACCACTTTCGCTCGGCATTGAGCTGTCGTTTGGTTTCACTCCTTCGGGGTGCTAGTCCGTTCATGCCACCTTTTATAATTCCGGTCAAATGACCCTGATCATCTAGAATTAAATAGGAACACTTTCACGCACCTTCGAATCCTGAAACACAAGCAAAAACCTGCGAGCGGAAAGGCTACATTGAAGTTGGAACATACTACAGGTTGATAGTGGTGTTTTAATTTCTCTACTTCATAATATTGAACTTATATCAACTCATAATTGTACATTGCCGATCATGTTAGCAGATATATGCATCAATTCATCTATAACAAATACATAGCATACACTTTATATTCGTTCAAGTCATCATTACTATTAGTTAGACTCAAGTCGGAAACATCGACATCATCATTGCAATAACAGTGTTCCTCCTCACATACATGTGCAAATGACAAGGAAGAGGAAGCTCCTTCAACGTGTGTGTCTCTAAAGAAGAAGGAACGGTCTAGAGTCTACAGAGACTAGTAAGTAAAGTAGTACAGCAGCTGGTGAAAAACCAAACCAGCGCTTTGATAGTCGGATAAAAAATTCGCTTTTACTGAGTGCATGCGTTCATGCATACATGCAAGAGGAGGAAAAAGCTTGCTGTGTCAGGAAGAAAGGCGAAAAGAGAAAGTAGAATAATAATAATCAAGAGTGACACGTACGATTAAAACCAGTATTTTTCATCTCCACCCATTTTCACTCTCTCAGAGGTTTGCTGGGAAAACCGAATCAAAAGAGGAGCAAGAATTGAATAATAGCTCAATATAGTAGTCAGAAAAACAAACTTTGTTGCACTTGTGTATTATTTGAGAAGAGTACCATACAAATTTGGTTTTGAATTTTAAATAATATGAATCAAAGAGGCTCTGTGTGTTAACTTGATTCGTACTAATCCAACATCCGTCACACTTTACTTTCGTGTTTTCACCATAAACCAAGTATTTTGCTTAATTTTCGTCACACTGATTCTAGAATTAGCCACCTGTCTTCTCACACCACTCCATAATGGACAGTCTGTTCCCTCTGGCATTCTAATTCCGACAACACTTACGCTCACACAATGTTATGTATATACTTTATTTTTGCAGAAAATATCACCACTCTCACTCGCTTGTGAATCGTCGTTTGAAAATTTCACCTTCTTGGTAAACCCAGCACAGTGCATCTGCTTGCATCCATCCTCATCACCAAGAGATTGAAAGTACTCACGTTCACATAGCGTAATCAGTAATCAGATTTAAAAAGGATTACTGTACTCCAAATAATACTGATAGACAAGAAGAAGCATATTGTTACCAACAAGTGTATGAGTGCGCGTGTCTCTCAACATAATAATAACAGTAAAAAGAAAAGTCACTCATCCTCGTTCTTCTTCATCAGATAAAGGACTCCCACACCATCATTATCAACCAGCGCACACTTGTCTATTTTTGAAAATTACTTGAGTAAATATTGGAACAGTAATACATGATGCTGCTATGATGCTGCTGCCAGTATACTCAACAAAATAATTGTTCTGACGTTTATGCACTAGCATGCCCCGTACAAAAACGAAAGCTTAGAAAACCACGCAATACAAAGATGGCACTATTCGGACGTAATATTTCTAGTTTGGTACATCCCATAAAATCTCTGTTTACGAGATGTCGTTCCCGTTTTGCGTGTCCCACGAAATTGAAAGAACGGTGCATTGTCTGTAAATACTATAGTGGGAAAGGGGGGAAACTTGTTCATGTGAGCTGCAACAAGACACTCATCCTTTGCATTCGCGTTTATCAGAAACAAAAGTGAGGAACTATTTTTTATTGCCACCATTGTGCAGAAAGAATAGGAGGGAAAAAGGCGGAGGAGTGAAATCACAGTCGTCATTATAATCATCAATACTGCGAGATAGTTGCTGCACACACTTTGTAATCGCTACAATCATTATCATCGTTCTCGTGGATATTGGGAAAGGACTAATAAGAAACCGAAGACGGATAAAGAAAGAGGAGAAGCGTTGCTTTTGTTCTTTTTCAAGGCCATATATGCACGCAGATACATGGATGGTGATATTGGAGCAGCAGACGGAAGTAAACTATGAACTTGCTTATATGTAAGGAAATATAATATTATTCCTTGTTTATATATATACATATACAATGTTTCCATCAGCCTCTTTTGTTTGCATGAGAATTAAGTATTTGTATGCAATAACAATCGTCATCATCATTATCATCACAAGACAAAGTCTTCATACTATAATATGTATACATTGCCTGAATTTCTTGTTATTAGCCTTATGCATGCAAAAAAAATACACAAATTCATCGAAAAGGCCCAGGTGCTTAAAGTTGCCTGTGCATTTACAATAGACGATTTTATTGTTGCTAGTTATATTTAGTAATAGAGGAAAACGAAAGAGTACGACGAACGCAATAGGAAGGCTTTTAATGGGAATACGAGGGCCGTTATGAAAGTCATTATGAAAACGAGTGGAAGGGAAAAGGAGATTGTATTTTGTATGTACATTGCATGTTCATGAGTATGAAGAGTGAAATAAAAGCTTGATCGCGCTGTAGTGCGAAGGAAATGAATTTCAGGATTATTATTATGATGCATAAATGGCTTACCTTTGCTTGATTTTGTGGGAAAGTTGAATTGGGAAGGGTTTTCGATGACTTTTTTTTGCTACGGACATTGCCAATTTCAACTGGCATTCCACTTTTTTGTATCAATATTTTTTACTTCCTCTCAGTCTCTGTATTTACGAGCACGTTATTGTTGTTTCGGGTATTTATTGATTACCTTTATGATATGTACTTATTCATGCAGCATTTTCAAAGAGGTTCTGTTTCATATGTTTACTTGTAGGTTTAGAGCAGAAAATATATTTGCTATTACTGCCTACATAAAATCGGACACCCTGAAGCGAGTTACAACTCAGACATTAATATTACTCTGAGTCTTTAATTCTTTTTTTCTTCTTCTGGTGTGCGGGTTCTAGTATTTGTCATATCACCGCGCGGCAAAAGGCTTAGCACGAACCCTTTTAAGAGCCTTAACAAGTCTTTTTCTCTTCTTTAGCGGTGGTATTTATTTGCCATATTTTTGGAAGAAGTATATTGTGCATGGAGAACTTGGCAAATGTGCTTGCAGGGTGAGCAAGGACAAGCTGTGGAATTAGAGGAGCCTGTCTAATTTTTATGTGAGCACTATAGTCTAGCTTAGCTGGAAGGAACGAAACCAGTAAAAATATGGGCAGTATATGTTTGTCCAACCGATAAAACGAGTAATGAATGAGCAGAAACCCCTGTTTCCTCGTTTTGTACGGGTATATAGTTGCACAGCTTGAATATGATGAAAGGAGGAGGAGAATCGGTAGGTAGACATTTGTAGGAGAAAGGAAAAATAAATAAATAATGCGATGGAGCCAGGGTGAGCATCCATAATCGCAGATTTTAATACGGATGATGATCCTTGCTACATGGATTTTAAATGGTGAATCTGACAAAATGATAAAAAGCTGGAGGGGTTCCAATTTTACATCCATTTTGTTATCTCCTTCCAACTGGACATAAATAATGTCTGCATATTTTTCATGGTACCGAGTGAGCAAGGGGATACATATATGTACATATATGTCTACTCTACTCTATACAACAATTCCTACGTGTGTAACCATTTCTTCTGTCTTCTGGTGAAAGTTGTGATGATATAGTAATGTGGATAAATTGCGAAATGGGAGTTTTGAGTATTTATTATGGTGGCATCATCAGCGAAAAATCCGACTATGCAGGGGACGGGGAAAATCGGTTTAAACTTTTCTCAGCACAATCGAAATATCAAAATACTGCTGTTTCAAGGAAAGTTGTCTGGCAGTACATTTTATATGCAAATGAAACTTACGAATCGGAAATATGCACCAGATCTTTTTAGGGAAAATAAAGTTTTAATAAAAAAAGGAGAACTAAAGTTTTAAAAAGTATCTCTCCTTACAACTACAATACAGTATATGGTTGCATGCTGGTGCTTGAAAGTTGGAAATTTATATACGCGTGTAGGGACATGGTGCAAGTGTTGAGCTATCCACGGGGTGCTTTACACTCTACATTAGTAAAGAGAATGGTTGGCGGTGTGACACGAAAACGTGAAAGACAACAGGACGTCGGGGACGCTGTTGAACTTCTTTAAATTAAATAAAATGAGCGTATATACATGTACTATATTATAGATATACTAGTACAAGATAAAGGTGTGGCCGTGGCCCCTTTTCCATTTAGAGTGTTCCTTACAACAACAGCTCATCCCGATGATATCAGAAAGTGTTTCACGTTTCAACACTGTGTATCAAGCTGTAGGAGTCAAACACATTGTGAGTAAGAAGGATACACTGATAGCAATCAGTAAGCAAACCGTGTTGCTCAACAGGTTATGTAAGGAATTTATTATCATGGTATTTCAAACAGTAAACACTGTAGGAGAAACACCTTTGAACTTTAAAGGCATATCGCTCCCTTCGCTACACTATTGTTTTGTGTTAGATCTCGATTCTAAACTGATAAATAAACGAAATGTGTTATGTCATGTCCTTCGATTCAAACGAGGGGATTTTTCAACAATACAAATCTGCATTTGACTACGAATGAAATTTAACTAGACCTTACGAAAATAATGAAAAAATGTGGGAGATGTCTCTCAAAAAAGGATGACACCACCTTGGTCTATAAATTAAGAAGATGTAACTCAGCCGAAAAATAATGTGATGAAATTATGACCAAACCTTTTTATACCTAGTGGGATCTCAGTCACAAATTACATTTTAATTTTAAATTAATTCCAGTGAAATGTAGGTAGAAGCGTGGAGAGAACAAACAGTGGAAGGAAGATGAGAGCTAGAGATTCCACTTTCTCCCATTTTAGGAAATAAGTATAATCTCAGGTAATGATATTCAGATAGTAAAATTACTTATTATGCTTCGTCTCTGGAAGAATACTTTTTCTTAGAATGTAGATTTTCTTCCTTCAGTTTTTCACACTGACATGATGCAGAATAAAATTTCGTATTTTACTCGCTTGTATGTCTCTGACTGATTTACATCCGCTCACGTTGATCCTGTGAAAAGCTGGGTAGTTTTTGTATAGTGGATATTAAAGAGCTAGGTAGGTATAACTGTAGCATTTCTTTTTCTAGAGTGTAATCCAAGGACTTCACCTTCTACGACCAAGAGGAAATAACATGTTGGTTCGTTGACTCTTTCCTAATTCAGTTACCCTTTCACTTTCCATGTTCTTATTTCATATTTACGAACATGTATCTATCTTAGGTACATCATGCTAGCAGTAATTTTAAAAATGCAGTCTCACAACTAACACATATGCAAAGCGACTACATCGGTAAAGAAAAGTACTTGCATCTCACTCCTTTCTACTTTCCTCTCGGACGAAATAAAAGAGAAGGGAATAATGTGGCATGAACCACGAATAACTTTCATTTACAATGATGAGATGAGACGTGAAAGTGTGTGGTACGTTTTTCTCTATTTTTCTCCCACAAAAACTCGGTGTTAGATGGAGCGAGACTTAAGATATAATAAATTACTAAAGAGAAAAGGCATGGAGCAGTGTGTGAGTATGCAAGCCTTAGAAGAAAAAATAGTATGTCTTAAAGCTCGGAACCTTTCAATTCAATGGTTGGGGTGTGTGTTACATATTGTAACTTCTATGTAGGTATGCATAGCTATAGCTCATAAACTTTTTTGAATACCCGAAATTACAAATTTTGATCTGTGCTTACCAATACTCTATTCCATGGGTTATAACAGATCTGTGCACCAAAGCGAGAATTCTCGGCAATTTTCAATGCAAGGTATAATAGGTTAATATAGGATTTGAAAAAAAAGGCTGGGAAAATTCATACTAACGGTGTATAGAGATCTCACTACAACCAATACGTTGAAAGTTGAAAAGCAAAAAATTCTCCATTCATGCTCGCTATTTATGCCTGAGTAGTGACTATGAATACTTCAGGGAAAGTGAGGACTACTATTCTGAAGGGACTAAATTACATCTGGTATCCGGGTGTCCTTTCTATTCTTTCTCTAATAATATTCTCAGTGGTATTTAATAACGTTCTCTTGAGACACGTTTGCACACATGCCTATGGTAGGCAAAAGACTGCCTCTATGCGTGCTTGTGCAGTTGATAAGAAAAAGGAATATGAAACCAACCCCTATTATTATGTGTAAAATCCCTTAAATCTTTGGCGTGGTCCAAATGAAAATCAAGACTCAGCCGGGCGTAATCAGTGTCAGTACTAATTTATCAGATTTGGAAACATATCTGTTTTCCAAAACAAGTGGTGAGGTACACCTACTTACCTCTCCCTAAAAGTACTCACTCGCATTTTCATTTATTACACAATAAGCGCGAGTTTACATTACCCAGATTTTAAATTAGTTCTTCTGTACCTGAGTATAGTTATGTATTAATATAAAAATATACAACCAATACAATTTTTACAATGCCCTTTCTTTGATGGCGAAGATACTTTTGGTATCTTATATTGACAGCACGGCCGTACATTGCACGTTATTCTAGACACGTACATAAAAGTCGCATTCATTTTGAGGAAACTGTTCTCTATAGGGCACCCCTTCAATCCATGAATGTGATAAAATGAAAAATACCTTACTATGTATCCTATGTAAAATGCAGACTCTACAGCTTGACTGCAAATCACTGATGTGATAATTTTTGAAATGAAGCGTTTCTGTGAAGTAACCTATCTACCAATGTATTCACTGTGAATGATATTATGCTGACTAGACATCCAAATATCAGCATAAACGCACGTTGATTATGTGCTTGAAGTGTTCATTGACTTGCTTAGTGTCCGTCGATACTTTTCATTAGATGGGTAACATTATCAAATGTATTATATCCATTACTCTCTACTTTTCGCTACCCGTCATCATTATGTTGTCAGTGTAAGCCAGTTTGGGAGGAGAAAAGGGAGATATAAAATTTGCACATCAGAGAGGAATCATGTTAATTCTAATGATTATGTATGATGAACAAAAATGCTTTGTTGCAAACTTGATGTATTAATATTTACACATGGACATGTTGGGCAAATCAAGCAAAAGGAGGATCATGTTGTTCCAGCACTTCGTCACGTGGAAGGAACGTGATATTTCTACATGATACGATATAATTTGGCCACCTACTCTCTAGCTTTCACAGTCGAAATTTCTGCCGTGCACCATGTAGACTGTGTTGTTTCACTTGTAGGTATCAGTATCGGTGATATAGCATACATTGCACCACATACGGTAAATGAAATTGAAAGCGACTTTCTCCAAAGCTAACATAAAATCTTCATTTCCATTGTCTCTTGTAGTGGAGTCTGCAAAAAACATTTCCAAGCTAATAGTGAAAGCTTCGTTTAATTATCATGACTGCATGCACTGGGTCATGTGTATCAGTACATTGTAGGATGAAAATTGAATTAAATTGGTTCGTAAATCTTTCATATATTTCAATGCTGTTTTACGAAGTTATTTTTAAAATATATACTGAACTAACACTAGGGTCTGCAATCTGCATATCCTAAACAAACTGGACAATTAAACAAAGATAAAAATCGAAGTGATTTTTACATATACTCTACAGTTTAAGTGTTATATAGCACAGTACTTGTCATTAAAAATGAAATAAAGCTGGATCTAAAACGCTTCAATGTAATTTCAATTTATAGTATTTATAGAAAGGGAACAAAACAAACATAATAATTAACGGATTGTCAACAGCAATATGTGGATTGAGCATTACATGTTCAAAGACAGCAGACTTGTCTAAATCTCTCATTTCCCAACCGTAATGACTTTGATATGTTTTTCTGATAAGAGAAAAACGTAAGAATGCTTAAAAGATTCTCGGTTGTGATAATCTTTACAAAGTTGTTTGTTATTTAGCATCAATGCATGTGTGTATGAATTTAACTTCAAACTTTCAATATAGAAACCTGAGATGCGTTGTTTGCATACTCAAATGGACTCAAAGAGATTCACTGCTTTTAATGCTGGTAATAATATTATGTGTGTTTGCAGAATAAACATGGACTCATGGAAGACTACGTCTCAGAGCAGTCGTTATCGAAAAGATGTAACTGCCACATGATTCTTTCACCATTTCAAAGACACGTATATGTCGTTCCATTGTTCATATCTAGACCATCAGCAAAGTTGAAATAAAGAGGAAGAAGATTTCCTTCCCCAGTAGCCCCCATCTCTCCAAAACATCTATCCTCTATCCACCCATGAGACGAGGCTAAAATAGGAAACAAAACAAGCCTTTCCAGAAGCAGCTGAAAATACTTCCACTTCCATTTCATCATCTCCAACAGATAGCTCAAAACATTGGAGGCAAGGGAGATGCAGACAACATCAGTTCCCTTCCAACTCTCCAAAACATTCTGCAAAGCAAATGCTTCCAGCAACTTTAAGACATCCTTGTCATGAATGTGCATAAGTATACTTATTCTACGTTTACCTACACATCGTCATAAAATCCAT
Organism: Willowsia nigromaculata; assembly: GCA_034700605.1. Lineage (NCBI taxonomy): Eukaryota > Metazoa > Arthropoda > Collembola > Entomobryomorpha > Entomobryidae > Willowsia > Willowsia nigromaculata. The sequence goes on from JAQIXX010001624.1 coordinate 29,434, forward strand.
TGTAGAAAGTCAGGCAGTCAGGCTGTTCACAAGTTTTCCTCCACTTCCTCAGAACGATGCCACCACATGCAAGATATACACCAGTAAAATAAATAAATAACTACAGCACTACAATAATACATCGTAGATGCCAAAAGAAAACTTTCCATTTACCTGTGACTAGGCAAGTTTTGCTCGGGAGAGAAGAGGCCATTCGAATCTACTTGAGTGGATTGAAGAAAATTGCTCCCAGGATGATGCTGATGAAGCAATGACGAGAGGAAAGCCACTACTAGTTTGAACAAGCATCATCATCATCCATCCAAACTACAGCCGTTCTTTGTTTGTCTGGCTGAAAGAACCTTTTGGAATCGTGCCAATCATCTCGATTTTACCCGCATACTTAAGCAATTCACGAAATCCAGTTCATGCAACACAACGTTCCGCACGCAGCTCCAATAATAATATATGCACTATTTGTGAGTCTACACGGGCATTTTGGGGAAAACAAAACAATCCTATCGCCACCAAGACTTTTTCCGAATAATAAATGAAAATCGGTTTTATTATAGCGCATCTTTTCTTCTTGGATCTGCAACCAATATAATCAGATCATCGTCATCATCAACGCACTGTTCCGGGAAGGTTTATATGCACAAATATACTCATTTCTCATGTTGTCAAAATGCTGCTAAGTGGGATACTTCCTACCGATAACATATTTCAAGATCGTTTCAATCACCAAGACGTGATGAACATAGTTCTCGTCATACTTATTCTGATGGTGAGAAATAAATGGGCTATTGTGGTGCTTTATCCATACGTAATGGCGTATTTAACGGAGAGAATGATAATGGGTATGATTTCTCATGTTCAGCAGCATCATAAAAATGCATTCTACTTCAAGTACTAAGGAAGGAATTACGTAAACCATATATTTTTAAACATCTCTCAGTTCCTGATCTGAGTTCATACAACAATAAATAATTTACAAGTCGTTTTGAAGAGGAAGCAGTGTTGTTCGTTAGTCAGCTTCCCTACCTATAATCCTTCCACGTCCCTCCAACAAATAAACATCAGCTTTCTCCACCTTTCCCATATATTGGATTAGTAATAGTCCACTAAATCCAATGAAGAGCAACGAGGAAAAGGCTACTGCGATTACAAAGACTACACGTCTTACAGAAACCAGAAAGCCGAGCAAAGCCATATTCAGGAGATATATCCACTTGACTAAATTCTCCATTTACTTATTGCCAAGCACAGGAACTGCAACAAGTGGTGAAGAGCAAGTCAGATTCGGAGGAAGACCACAAATATGTGTTCTAACCATGGTAAGTCATATGTCTCTTCATTTCATGTACTTTTCAACCATTATTTATTCTGAATGAGTTTTTCATTGATACAATTTTTAAAATAAATTAAATGTAAAATTCCACTTCAACAAGTATTTTATTGATCATAAGTTACTTTTATTCAGATGGACATTACACAAGCACAGAATAAAATAAAAGTGTCAGAAAATGGTCGTTCTTATTTTCAAAAAGGAATTATATGAATAATTTGTTTACGTAAAGTACTTGGACTGCGATTTTAGGAGGGGTGGGGGGTGAAAATTCTACAGTTTTAAACTTTTATAGCATATGTAGTAAAGGTTAGTAAAATTAATATTAATGCTTTCCCTTTACATAACGTTTTTCATAAGGGTTCTTCGCTTTGAACGATAATTGAACACACTATTGACGCAAATTCATGCCTGTTAGGGTTTAATAAATCTAGTTTTTTATACTGCTTCACAAATCTATATAAAGCCAGTATTATTCATTTTTTGATCTCATCATGGTCATTGCCCACGTCCTCTTGATAGTTATTGCTGATCATAGCCTCTCTACTGCTCATAAAAGGTAGAAAAGGAGAAAAATGTCACTAGCATTTTAACAACGATACTTTTGCTAATATCTGGTAAAATTCATGACATAATGGAATTTTCTTTGCTCTTTCAAGCACTTACACACAGAACTGTGGAAGCGTAATAGAACATGAATTCATTTATGGTTATGTTGTAATGTAAGTAGGAAAGGAAATGGTGCTGGTATCATTCGTAATATGTACTTCAGTTCTCTACAGCACTGGAAACAAAGCACATCATATTTTGCGTCGTCTTCTATTTTCATCATCTTAATATAGCGATAATATAGTTGAAAAAAGAGCTATCTAACGTTCACCGACACATCATGCATTATTTTCAACAAGTCAGAGGAACAAGTATGCTC
>JAQIXX010001625.1:0-31684 GCA_034700605.1 Willowsia nigromaculata
GAAATTTTAAAATTGTTAAAAATGGCACATTTTGTGTACACCACCTCCATGTTTTTGGAGGTTCCCTTAATTTTGTCTGGATCGGAAATGGCCAGATCCAATGCTTGGTTTGTTCTATAGTCTCTCATGTGAAGTTCGACTGGTACAGGGAGGGATCAAAAAGCACTTAAATATCCAAGTAAATATGGCACGTTGGTATAGAAGAGAAAGAGCAGGGAAGGAATCATGGTGGTAGATTAGATAGATGCAAAAACGGAAAAGAAAATGAATGAATGAAGGAGGGAATGCGTGCATGGTAGATGGTACAGCATATAGAAAAGATGGTGGTAGTCGTGGGTTGCATAGTGGAGGTAGACAGAAGTTGAAGAAGAAACAATGGCAAGAATTTCTTTTGAATTTAGTGAGATGAAAGAAAGGCGAAGTTTATTCAGACGAAATGACTTTAGTTTAAGTAAACGATTGAATGAAAGGAAACTCTATCAACGTGGCATTCATCTCTCTCTCTCTCTCTTTGACTGAAGACTAGTCAGCATAATACTTACAGTTACGTAATGAATGTAATGGTAAAAAATGTATGGAGGAATGTATACAAGTTATGTGACTTGTTAGCTACTTAAAAACGATAGTCCTCTTTTTAAGTCGCAGCTCATTTCCGCTCGTTTCTGCATTTTTGCAGGTATTTTTCTTTCTTCATATATGAAACAGTTTCATCAGAGTCTTATTATAATTAAGGAAAGCTAAACTGTGACGCACCTTCATTCGCTAAAAGTAATAAAGTATGTTGAGCTTCTGTTCTCTTCTCAGATGTGAATGGACGAAATAATGAATAAAAAAAGATGAAAAGAATGAGCCACGGTTACTATACCCTTTTATCATACCTTTAATTCGTAAATGCTTGCCTGGTTCTTAAAAATACCTTATAAAAAATTACACAAAGGTAGAAAAAAGTATTTTAAAGGACGGCGTATTCAAGTATTTCTTCACATCCCATTGCATATTTTAGCATTTTCAATTTTGCGAATCCTTTGATCGACAAAAAAAAAGTTTCTTCGAAGTACAGAGTGTGGTGGTGATAGATGGATGGGTCAATAACAACAACGCAATGCTGAATACGTTAAAAGAAGTTCATTATCGTATCTCATAGAGAGAGATGTGATCATGTGATTACTTGAACCAAGTCATTATCCTTCACAAAAATGAACGAATTGAAAACTTATTTTATACTGTGTACCACTTCTTTACTATTTTAGCGCTTGAGAAACATGCTTTCCGAATATATGACTGTATGAAACATTTTATCATTTGCAGATGCGTACACAATTTAATTACTACCCTTCGACGTCTTCGTCGTAGGTCATAAACTCCAACTCTACTCGTTGTTGTCGCCGTAAAGAAATTTAGAATATAAGTTTCGGACCACTTCAGCTATATTCTAAATGTTTTACTGACATTGCCTAGCGGCCTAAATTTGAGTGCGCACTTAATTGGTGTCATTTCTAAACTTTGCGAGCTAATCACCTTGGAGGCAAAAAAAGTGCATCATACAATACATATACATAGTAGGCAACATTTATGTGCATGCATGACCGTCTACCTAATTTGGTCTGTATTTTTTTAAATAAATAAATAATTTAGTACACACGACGCCGGTTCTAAAGGTTTAACAGGTAACCACACACAGAAAACTGATTTTATTATAAATACATGTGTACACTAATGATGATGATGAATTATTTGCACGAGAATGGGACAGTTGGCTGACAGGAACGTATATATTTTTTACAAATGGTTTCTCAGAAGTTTTCTGACATTTTATACTACAAAAGCTATTTTAGTCTTGTGCATTTATTACTGTTTGTTCCCAATAACTCTTATTCCAGAAACTATAAGTTTGCAATACTTTGTAACCCACAAATTGGCAATACTTTTAACCTTTTCCTTTATGTGTCACAGCTAATAACACGCATTATATTATGTGTACTAAGGATTCGAACAAATTCGAAATCTTTTGCTTTGGATATTCTAATTAACGTTTACTGGTAAACTAGGCAGGTTAAAGTCAGAGTCGAGAATTTCCGAAACGGCAAATTTCCTAGAACCATGTACAATTCCCATTCATTGGACTGGCCATTGTGATTATTATATGATCTATGTGTGCTAATTCAAAAGAATATCAATAGAGCCATATATGCTTCGTCATCGTCATGATCAAGTAAGTCTAACTGTCAATAATATTCGTCGGTGGTTGACTGCCAAGAATGGAAAGAAACTATATCTGCCTGTATGTACATATATAGTCGTTTAATAGCATTCTGAAAAGAAAATTTTTTGAGGCAATATACCATGACTTTGAAAACACACACACACTCATCGAATAACATATTACCCAGAGAGCTCGTTTTGTGTGTGGAGTATTTTCTGCTGCTTTCTTTCACTTTGCAACAATAAATCTGTCGAGTTGCTGGGTACATATGTACATACATGTTGATATTGTAGTTTACCACATATTATTATTATTACCCGGCACGGGAACTGCCATGCCATGAATAAATTCACTTTGTCATAATGTTTGAGTTGCATGATTCAGCAGAGAGGGAGAGGTGCATTCTATTATGATTCGTGGTGATATGGCGGTCGCTGTTTTTTCACTTGTCTGTATCAAGTATTATTTTTGCAATGCAACTCGTAAAAAGAAACAGCAAAAAAAAAGCAGAGAGTGCGGTGAAAAAAATAATAACAATAAACGAGCTTTTATTTCGCCCTATATACCTGTATTGTGTGGCATTGCTGTTACTGACAATGAATACTGTTATTGGCAATTGTGAAAAAATTGAGCATTAGTTTTTACGTCAACTCGGAGAATGACCATGCCCTGCCATATTGATACACAAAAGGAAAGTAATGTATGTATTAAAGCATGTGCATAATATGCAGAGGATTATTATACGGTTTTGGTTTACCACTTGCTTTCCACCACTTTCATATGATTATGCGAATAGGGCCCCTTTATTGTATTTTATCATTATAAATCTGCCTTTGCCAGAGACTTTCCACCCTCCGCAATCCAGCAGGAGCAGCAGCCAGAGAGCCAGGAGCAGAACATACTAGACACACACGCATGTCGTCGTCGACGACGTTCTTTTCTTTCCTTTTGAACAACGTATACGTGCACGTCGATCCGATTCTTGGACTTGGTTATTAGACAAAACAGACGTTGTCGGAACACAAAGACTACTGCTACGACTACTAACCCTGTTGTTTCTCTCCACTTTCCCATATTCACGGTCTACCATGCCTCATTTATATTATGGATGTACATGGAGGAAAACTTGGTCTGGAACTGGGGAAGAAGGGAAAAGACTCCGTGCTTGGATGGTTTTTGTGTTCATCGTTTTCTTCTAGCTTTAGGGCTACCCTCATTTCATTTTCTCGTTTCTTATTTCGCGTCATCTCTAGGTGCATGGAAGCAGTACTTCTCTCTGTCTAATATTATTACATACCACCACCACCAACAACCACCACAACCCTAAAGATGAGATTTATATGGAATGAAAAGCACCAACGGCGCAACTATAATGATATAGGTAACTACTATTTATTATGTAAGTACATATATATTCTCCACGTATTTGGCATGAGCAACCTCTCTTCTAACTTGGGATTCGTCGTCGTCATCATCATCATGAACATGGCAGTGAAAAACTGAGAGTAAATTGGGATCTCTCTCGTCTTCTTCCTCTGCCAAAGTTATGTTGTTTCCTCCTAGTCAACAGAGCAGCGGTTATTTGTTGATAAGCAATATACAAATTCATATACATATATACCTACTTATTGAATACAGAGCAACATACCTATAATAATAACTTTGTACTTAAATGTACACACAGCGTTCATGGCTCATCAGCAGCAACAACAACAAAAGCATCATCATTGCCATAACAGTTTGAGTATATATATGTGCACTGCACGCGAGAAGAGACAGAAAGAGCAAAAAAGCAAAAGTGAAACCACGATTTCAAAGATTTAGATGAAAAAAACGTTCTGGAACAGAAGAGTTGAATGTAAAGTGGCTAAATGTCTGCTGCGTGGTGGTGATGCTAGTGTTTGGAGTAGGCATGCCGTTTTTTTGCGTGGACAACATTTATGAGCGTTATTATTGTTGTGATTCTTTATAGTTGGAAATAAATATGTATAATGTGGGCTCCAAATTTTCGTCGTCATTATATGCTCACAGATATGATAACATTTTGGTATTCTCTCTCTCTATACCATACTCAACTGCGAGATTCAAAAAAGGCCTTCTCATAATAATAATAAAAATATAAGAAGGCTGGAGAGTTATTTATGTACTACTGTCAAAATTACATATTATCTACATACGTATGAATAGTATAGCGCAGATGAAGAGAGTACATGCATTTGCTATATTCGCCCATAACAATATTTCATATTTTCATAGAAAATGGGAAAAAGTGACCATTATATGAATATTATGATGATTATTATTATCAGTGTGATCTAACACAGACACACAATTCGAAAGAGAGACAGAAAGAATAGAGTATCATGGAGTGCAAGTAAAAGAGGGTGGCTCTCCTTTAACTGTTTGTGTTATATGCACGTCCATCCATCTACTTCACATTTTTTTACTCTGCTATTATATACCCCACACTACAATTCGTCTACAGCTACGTTCCACTCTGATTGTCTGTCTGTGAACCCTTTCTACTCTATCCCAATCCCACGATGAATCTTCTTCCACTCCAAACCAAAAAGCCTGTGTATTATTGTACATGTATGCATCCTGCATCTTTGCATAATAATACGGAAATATATTACATCGCACTTTAGGTCGAGTTTTAACACGACAGTAGTCAGATGTATAAGTCATTTTCTATAGAATACATTAAAAAAGTTGGAAGATCCGAAAAGAAAGAATGGAGAAAAAAAATCTTAACATAAATATTTCAGATAAGACGACACCAGATAGACAACAAAATCTATATATTTTTTTAAACCTCTTAAAATTACTCTCTCAACTGTCAACGTGTGTGCATGTTAAAATGGGAGAACGAGCAATAAATGGGGAATTTAAAAGGCGTTTTTTCTTCAAACATTCCATCCATACGGCTTCCTCGAAAATTACAAAGCACCATAACAATCCATGATCATGTTAGATATGTAGCAAACGACCATACTCTCAATATGACTCTCCAGCAAATCCAGTGAAAACTCACTAGACAAAAAAATCATCTTCTCATGAATGACTACATGAAAATGCACAACAACATATAATCATCCTACACAACACACATACCAGTCATATCGCATTCTATCGTGTAGAGACTCCACAACAAAATAGTTTGGTGTTCGAATTTTTTTCCAGAGCAGAGAAAAGAGATGAGAAGGAAGAAGGGAAGAGTCACTTGCAGGCAGACAAGCAAAGTAGAATCGAAAAAAATAGAAGAATGGCAGAGCAGCAAGTGAGAGCTTGAAAATGGTTTTTATTATGCGTTAGTCACTGCATTCAATATTATCCGCTCTCTGATGAGGATGCATTTAAGAAGCGACCAGCAAGTGAACAAGTCGTGTGTCGTGTGTACGAGAGTGTGTGTGTCTAGCACTATCATGATAATCATGATGATTCGTATAACTGCTGTATGGAATGGTATTCATGCTGAACACAATAACAAGAGCATCACATCATCAGCAGCAGCAGCAGACAGAGAGGAGGATGAATGGTATTATATGTAAAAATGAACACCCCTCTCTGACGACGACGGTTTTTTTGAAAATAATGCAATAATAAGTCTGTGTGCTGTGTGAAACGCACCCTTTGTATCTCTCTATATTTCTAGTCTCTGTATAAAGCTGTGCCAGAAAACGCATGCATTGGCTCTCCTACACCGAATTATTATTGCTATAAAAAATGTGTATCTTCGTATTTCACATTATGATTATTATTTTGTACATCGGCTTCTCATCGCTCTCTAGGAGCGGCAAACGAGAAAACACTTTGTATTTAAGCAAGAAGAAAAAATTGTGTTGTTAAAAAGTCCCAAAGTTCCTCTAAGTAACGAGACGAACAGAAAGCAAGCAACGATTTTTTTTTCGCTTATGCATGCACCCATTTATTTATCCCGACACTGGCCTTTCGGATTCTCGTTACCATATTCGTTGCGTTCGATGCGATGATGCTATCAACAATAACAAGGAACATGGTAGTATGTAGAGTGGAAGTAGGGGCATAACGTAGTATTGGGCTTTTAGTCGAAGAAGTGTAAACTGTAGCATCCATTTTCCATGATGTCGATATAATAATGTACAAAGTGGGTGCACACGACGATCGAAAGAAAACTCTCTGCAGCGGCGGTGGTGGTGGAAGTTGTTCGTGCATTCGTCCCCCTCCAAAAAAATACTTTTTCCTCCTCTGAAGCAATACTACAACCTTGTACATGTATATATTTAATATCTGGTGAAATGGTTGTTGGTTCCTCGGTCAAAACCCTATCTATCCACTGCTGCGAGCATTAGTTAATGGGCGCTTTATGTCGCTTGGAATGTAATAATATCCATAAAGATTTTTTTGAACAAATAGATGCTATTTTAGTACTAGTACTGGAGATCTGGAGAATACGGGGACACCATGTAGAATTGAACGATGCTGCAGCAGTGCCGCTGTTATCACCACCACCAACAAGACCAACCATACAAAATGCCTAAATACTTATACTTGGTTGTTTTGTAGTTTACTGCTGGTCTTTCTAGTAGTAGTTACACCTAACATCGTTGTCCGCATGTCACCGCTATCACGCAGATACAAAGTTTCTTTTACTGCAACAATGTGTAATGTAATGTATTTCGGGAGAAATAAAATAAATAAAATTGTACATGTCCAGCATACACACACATCTTATTTCATTGGGCAACAAGAAAAAAGGTTATGCAACATTATTGCAGGTGCATTTCGGATCCTTGCAAATTTAATCAATGAGAATGGGCGAATATATGTTGTACTTTTTATTTGAACAAATCATTTATTTATTGCCTTGTCGGACACGTCCAACTTGCAAATCCTTTTATTTTACTTCTTTTTTCACTATGAAGAGAGAGAGAGGGAGAGAGAGAGTATTCTTGGAGTTTATAAATGTATGCATATTTATCACAGGTCTTGTCTCATTGTGAAATGCAAAATGCATGACGCATAAATAGGGTTTTGCTTAGACAAGGGCAAAAATTCTAACACTAAACTCTGTATTCTTGTGTATTTTACATTTTTTCCTTTTGAAGCGTTTCTTCGGAATGTTTAGATGTTGACATTTGCGCATAAATTTTAGCAAGAATCAGTGACCGTGTGTGTTGTGTAACCGTATGAAAAATTGCCATCATCAGATTGGTATTTTCTTATTTATTATGTACATATGAAGAAACTATGTGCATTCTTTTTTTTACTGGTAGCACCCATGGCACAGTTTAAGACAACCAGTGAATCTATATGTTTCACTGAGCACACCGACTCTCAGGTGAATAATGACTAGTTGTTGTTGCAGGTTGCATACAATTATAGCGATCAAGCTTATACGAGGAAAAAAATCTCCGATGTGTACGACAAATAAATAAAATTATTCATTATTACATGCATATAAATACGTAACATCGAAGCTCTCTGTTACACGATGAAAATCTCTTCGTGCGCATGTACCTACACACACATGCATCCTATTTACATTTTTATTGGGATAGCCCCTAAAAGCTAAACACAAACGGAGAGTCGCAACCTGTGCTTCTGTAAAGATAACTGTTTATTAAGAACCTGTCTTGGTCAGGTTGCTTGCTGCATTAAAGGAGAAGTAGTAGGAAAAAACCCTTTCTTGCGGTGCATTTTCGTAAATAAGTGGCATAGGTATATAGCGTGAACGTTTTAATGGATCGGGAAGAAGAAACTGGAAAAACATGCCGTGCAGCAACGTTATGTTGCCGTTGCTGCTGTTTGCTGTTGGTAGAGCAGAGAAAATTACTCGCTACTACTGCTCTCATTGAACAGAGAAACTACTTCATACTTCTGTGGTTTCGTTTCTCGACTTGCTTATAAAATTCTCAGGCCGAAACTTTCGGTTTTCAAGGATTCATTGCGGTGGTTGCCATCCTGCTGCTGTTCGGTTGTTACATATTTATATGGTTTAAAAAGCCTAAAACAATTAGAAACATAAACACTGACGCAGAGTTTCCTATTTATGTAAATATGAAAATATTACAGGAGGACAGTGCAGGACAACAGGCTTTACACAAGTTGCGTGCAAATTTCAATTAGGATTTTGTAGACGAAAGGCGGAGGGCTGAAATGAAAATGTGAGGAAGGCCTCAGCGTAAACAGAAACTGAAACTGTTATTGAATCTCCGTCTCCCTTTCTTCTTTGGTTTGGTACTGTGATGTGATGGCTTTGAAAAAATCAAGACGCATCCATTCTCCATTTTTAAATATTCATTTCGTTTTGTTTGGGTACATGAAAAAGAGCTCCTTGTGCTAAATATAATCCGTCGCGTAACGATTTAAATGAAAATTCAATTAACATAGTTGGATTGCACATTATACAGTAGTACTTGGAAATAATTTTTGCATCGTGCATTGCGCATGGATGCTGCTGCGGCTACCGCTCTACGAGTATCAAACTGCATTGCATAATCGTCATAAAGAAATTAAGAACGTCCATGCTGCTACTATGCGCTATCAATTTATCGTTATCTTCTCGTTGTCATCTAAATACATATTGTTATTATTATTTGCTTGACGATGATTATCTTCGTATTTGAATCTTGAACGTATTCATTTTCTTTTTATTAAGGATCATCTCTCTTGGTTTAAACAGAAACAATTTTCAACAGTTACGCATCTTGCTATATTTTTAATGTTCGCTCAATCCTTTAGCCAGCTTGAGATGTCGACTTTGTGAGAATTGATGATAGAATCTTTTTAAGGAAAGAGGGGGACTGCCAACTAGTCATTCGTCTCCAATGGATATTATGGCGATTATATTGTGGCCAGCGCAGTTGCTTCGCTATCATTTGTGTACACTGCAATGATCGTGAGATGATGATGATGATGATGATGATGGTATGCCTTTAAAATAATATCTCTCATCATTTCGAGTCTCGAGTGTAATAAATAAGTGCGAGATACCTTGGTGCCTACATGCACATTATAGCAAACACACACATAGGCAGCCTTGGTAGATTGCATAATAATTAAATGCTTTGATGCATAATCTAATGTACTTTAAATGGCTAAACACGTGTATACGGTTTTTTATGTTAAAGTGATCTGCACAAGATGCGTGGATTCATATATCACACATTATATTATACAACCATCACCTTACCATAATCGTATTTTTTATTCATTGTAATAAAAGCAAGTGTTATAGGAGACTGCCACATTATATGAATATTATTTTTTGAAGAAGAAAAAAAACACTATTTGCACTATAAAGAAAGATGAAAGCAGAACGGTCCTCTTTTTCATTGTGTCTACTTATAAATATATTAGTGTTCACTCACTTGGGCCAAAAAGTTAATTACTCATATAGGCATTTAATCATTTTGAAGCTTAATGCGTTTGCGTAACAATTTAATAGCTCGCTGTACTAATTCAGTGACAAAGACCAGCTCATACATGTTGACAGGAGGAACAACCATAGCGAAAAAAATTGTGATGATATGAAATGGAAATGAGTTTTATGACAGAATAGGTCGTTGATGGTTTGATGAACTTCGATAAAATCGCATGTAAAGACGTGATGTAAAATAGGTGCATTGAAAGTTGAGCTTGAAGAGTTTGATGTTGAAGAAACATGATTATGTGGTAACTTTTAAAATGTCATGGGAAATCAACTTTTGACTTTTCGTTTTCATCCTTTCGGGGAGTATAAGCTCAGGGAATTAGGTTAAGAGTAAACAAAAAATTAAGAACTCAAATACTTTCCAATCAAGTTTCCTGAAATATTGAAGAAAGACACAGAGCAACGGCGCGAGTAATAATGTAAAGCTGCTAGCGCACATTTATAGTCACACAAAGTTGCTTGCAGTAATAATTACTATCAAATGATGAGACATTTAATCGTACAAGATGTTCTCCACTTTTTATTATTGGAGTAAGACATAAAATTAAAATTGCATGTAGCCTTTCTGCATACTTGATATCATTATAGCTTGCGGTTATACGATTGACGCAATTAATTTTTCTTTACGGCTAACCCAAATATTACAAGTTTACTAGGCATCAATTTTATGATACTCAAGTGCATATAGATTGGAAATTAGCAATTAATCTATCAAAATTACATTGTTTCAACTTCACCTTGTGGTGCACTTTGACGTACTATTTTGACCAATTTTTAAATTGAATTCATTTTTTTAACATTTACATTGCATAGCAGAAAATCATTGTCTGCGCGTTGCATAATAAATAGTTCGCAAATTCGGCATAGCTTTGCCATTCCCTGCATTTTTATTAGGAAAGGGGTTAAAATGAAGGAGTTCAATAAAACAAATGAAGCCAGAAACTTAGGCCAGGATCATGGGATACATAAAAGCAGTTTTGTTTGAAGCGATAGATTTTTTAAAACCCATTATTCCAGTCCACTCATCGTCAGACAAAGGTGGTGAAACTTACGATGAATTTTAATGAGTAAATACGGTAGTAAGAAAGTCAGAAATATCTAATCACACAACGAGTGCATCACATTATTGTTTTAAAAATTCCTCAATTCAAATTACTAATTACTGTTTTGCACAAGATAGTAATTCGAGTTGAATAGATGTTTAAGTTCCTTGAACATCCCATCAGCAATATAAACAACAGTAAAAATGCTTCAAGACTCAATGAGAAATACATTGTTACTATTGTCACAATGACAATAAAAATGAAGGAAATGACACGAGTTGTTATAAGAAAAGCGTCTCTTTTGACACACAAAATGCATTATGTAGTACATCCATTTGATGACTCCTTGTTACAAGCTACAAGTTACATGATGTCTTTGCAAGGAAGGATGAACAATTGATTGAGCGTTTTTCTACTACTACTACCACATCATACACAATGCCGAACATTCGACGTTACACGTATTATCATTTAAGTTGACAGAAGAACCATCAGACGCTATTACTCTTCATTTTGTGATTGGAAGAAAATGGATGGAAACAATTGGCAATACTTTAACGTGACAATGTCCTCGCTCTCAGGTATTGATATGTGTGGCGTGCACGTATGTACTTACATGACCTATTGTTCTGCTCGTACAATAATTCGCTAAGAGGCAGCAAGAAAAAGAGAGAGAGAGAGAGAGAGGTCGTTTTTTCATTTTTGACGCTGGATCCTAATCACTTTGTCTCATGCAATAAATACATGAGTACCTACATAAGTGATGCACTTACGATTACAAAAAGATGAACATCGTTAAATTACACGAGTATTATTATATAATAAGTAATAAAACAAGATGATGGGATGGGCGGATATTATTTGACGGAGAAAAAAGGAAGTTACAGCAAGACAAGCGAATGGAACCGAATGCAGCATCATCATCTATTATTCAGTTTATTTATATCATCACGTATGCACCACTATATAGACAACTTGCCATAAGAGTACAAAGCAACCACATGCAACCGCAATAAGCGCATGTGTCCGTTCACATTCTTGTGTGAGCGTTGGTATGTGCGACGATGTACAATAATATTTACGTTACGTAATTTAATTGTTCTCTGCAAAGATATTTATGCGTTTATGACTTGTGGCAAGTGTTTAACTCAATTTTAACAAGATGAGAAGAAGAAACCATGGCTAATCAGTGTGAAAATGACTTTTATCCAACTTTACATTTACTACCCGTAGCAAACATGGCTTTGCTGTAAAACTCCACGAACATAACTTTCCCTGTTACATCATTCATGTTTGTGGGCATGCCTTGTTGAGTTCTATGATTATTGCCACAATGCATATGAGACTTATCACTTACAAGAATCAACATAAAAACAGAGAAGAAATGAATGGTAATGGTATTATATAATAGGTATATTTATATATTGTTATTTAAAATTCCGCTTGCAAAAACAACGTATTGTATCCTGTTTGCTACAGTTACTCTATTGTCGTTTTCATTGTCACCGTCAATTCATTTTCTTTTCTTTTTTTTGCACTAATGTCTGTCTAGTTTAGTTGGTATTGAATAAATCGCTGCTGAACAAAACCGCTCATTGCTTAGCTCGCTAGAAAAATTAAATCGCACTTCTCCACTTTTTCTCCCAACATCCTCTGCATTACAGGCAATAAACAGCTTGAGGCTGACGCTGTATTTTTTTGCAGGTAGTGGTGCTTGCTTCATATAAAAGCTTATTCTCTTCTTCCTGATTACTACTCTTCTCTTTATGCTAGTTAATAGGAGGAGGAGGATGGGAAGGAATAATAGTAGTGGTGGTAACCGTACAAAAACTGAAAGAGCAAGTCCAACTTAATCATAAAACCCTAAAAACATTGGCATAACTACCTGTTACAAAGGAGAGAACCAGTGATTATCTTTTCCTGGTCTGGTGGTTAAGTCACAGGAAAAAAGCTACTGAATATACAACGCACACATCAACAGCAGCAGCACAGCACTCGTCTTCGACTTCACGTCCACTTCATAACGGTTGTTGAGACAAAAAGCTAGAGTACAAATGATACGATGACGAAGAAACGAGTTAAGTGAATTTAGCGAGCGAACGCTGCTGCTGCTGTTGTGAGGTTGAGACATGCTCAATTCGTGGTTTCATTCATATCATAAATAATTATATTTTGATGAAATATAGAATGAATTGGTAAGAAAATCTTATTATTTAACTCGACTCATTAACGATTGTTGGCCTACACAAATTTTTGCTCGTAATCATAAGATCGCAAAAGTATATATGATAATCTTAATGTTGAATTGCATTCAATCATGAATCATGAATGAAATAGCGGTTGGAGCTAAAAAAAAAAAGTTTGTCTCATGTTCAAGTTGCTTTAGGTCAGTTCAGTCAGCAGTCTGCCCTGGTGACCATGCTAATGCCGCTAATTACAATTGTTGATACACCTGTGATAAGTAATGGGGTTTGTTTGAAGGAACAATTAAAGATTTAATATGGGCTAAAATGATGTGTGCGGTGATGATGAAGGCAGATAGTGTGTGCGCGCTTATAATACTACTGCAGTAATACAATATTTACTTTTTTAAAGTTTCAGGCTGTGCTCACGTAAGTAGCACACGTGTGTTCCACCAGAACGATTATTTTGATGATACACTTGCAGTATTTATTTATTTTTATGACTTTGACTGTATGTGCGCAGTAAAATGATCAAATGAAAAGCGACAAGAAGTGAAGTGGTGGGGGCAACAATAGCGGCATCGAATTCTATCGGTGTTACCATCGCCATTATTAATGCTAGAGAGAGAATAATAATTCAAGTGCACAATTTTTGCGATTGAATGGTTGATT
Source organism: Willowsia nigromaculata (assembly GCA_034700605.1). Lineage (NCBI taxonomy): Eukaryota > Metazoa > Arthropoda > Collembola > Entomobryomorpha > Entomobryidae > Willowsia > Willowsia nigromaculata. Next base: position 13,516 of record JAQIXX010001625.1, read on the forward strand.
TGCTTCAAACACTTATTTTGTGTGTATATGTCTCTGGTGTTGTGTGCCTTTAGGCTCAGGCTGGGACTCTGGCTCAATGTTATCGCTATGATTGTTACTTTAATCACAATTGACTTGTGAGCTATTCACCAGTCGACCCTTCATGTATATTTTATACTATACAAATCTATCACATTGATTTGGTCAAGGTTGAATTAATTTTTTACGGACAGACAAGATGTACATTACACAGATTATTATGAACATCAATCAAAATATATTATACGGTTCACGTCACATATCGTCCAGCAGTTGATTTTCCTACAAAAAATTAGTCCATCCTAAAATATCTGATGAGCCATACCCAATTTTTTCATACTTACATAATTTTTTTCTTTTTTTTTTCTTCGCCATATACTTATTAAAAGTGCCTACTTGACGCTTCTAGAAATGTTAATTAAAGTCTTCTCGATCATTTCCACCACTTGAACATATCCCTGCCTCTCACTCGCTCACCCTCTTCTAATAAATATCAACAATCTGTTATTGAATTGCTCAGCGTATCCGTATCGTAGCACGTTCACCTAAGGGCTCATTTTTAATTGATGGCTCTATCATAAAATATTTGTGCTGATAATAGTCCTTCATTGTAATTGTTAACTCAGCTAAACGCGAGAATAATGTGAGGCACGTCAGTGAGAAAAAAATAGTCATGTGTTATAAATAGCAAGAGAAGGAATCCCCACGAGGCATTTCTTCTTTTTGCATTCATGCGCAACCAGAGAAATGATTCTCGCAGCATGGGCTTTGTCTTTAGCACAAAAGGGGAAAAATAATAATGGACAGAAAGAAAAGGAGGAACAATAAGCAAACGAAGAAAAATGCTTCAACAAATATGAACTTGGCAGCAAACAATAAGTACCTATCCACCACTACTCTAAAAGAAGATGCTATGATGAATTCCACCACTACTACAAACCAGTAGTACTACTCATAATGACAATAATAATAAAAATAATAATGTGATCAGCATTATCATCATTCTCGCCGTCGTCGTCATTTATGAAGAAGTCTCGACTGAGGGGCCACTGGCAAAAAAAAATTAGGATGTTGGTCATATCTTCGTAAGGATGTTCTAGTCGTCGTAGTGAATAGACTTGAGTGAATGATGATAAGTGACTATGGCTGGTTGCTGCTGCTAGTTCTTAGTTGTGGTGATGGTATAAGCACGAAGAAGCCACAAAAGGAAAACACCTAAACTACCACTCAATGTTAAAATGGAAGTAGTAGTGAGCCTACAAGACCAGAACGAATCACAAAAACATTGCAATTTTCATGGAGTTGTTTAAGAGACGAAGAGAGGCACTTCTTTCTTTTCCCCCTTAAAATCTGCAAAACAACAACGATTTTTCTCTCTCTCTTCCATTCCTATACTCTCATCGTTTTCCTCCACTTTCGCAAATGAATTGTTGTCGAGAGTTAAGTTAATGAAGGCTGTGCTGTGGTGTGGCTAAAGCTACTTATGGAACGAAATTGTGAGGTGCAACCAAAACCACGAGAAGAACCACTATCATCATCGTTATTGTCACTATTTCATACACTTTTCCCATTTTATGTTTCACATCCTCACTTAGAAGAACAGAGTATATTACGGTTTCATTGTTATGTGCATGCATCTCTCATCTCACACACTCTTTTTCACTCTTCCTTACTACTTAAGTTTCAAAAGACGGAGACGAAAAAGTAAAAAAAAGAGGGAACTACCCACATCTCATCATCTTCGTCATCATGATCATCATTCATGAGCTCTTTTACTAACTCACTTGATCCTGCTACTCTATCTGCACTGTTGTGTTTGCTTGCGTGCAAAAAAATAGTTTTGCATGGAACTGTCGTCGTCGTCGCAGCAATTTTCATAAGAGCTATGTGTATAGCCAGACTAACGTCACTGGTCTCATGGACGAAAGAATGTGTGCGTACCGTTGGTTGAGTCCATCCTTCCTCCCATTTATTTATTTTTTTTACCTGGGAGGATATTACAAGTACATGGCATATGAGTATATGACTGCATAATATTAATATTATCATCAAAGTATTTGTGCAACCCATTATAATACCAGCTACTCATCTACCGCCATTCTCATCATGATCATCAAAAATGCATGCTCATCAACATCATTGCAGGACCATCATCATTATCATTGCAAAGTTTATTCTTTCAGAGACGTCGGTCGTCGATTACTACACTGCCACTACATATATCAACTGCTACAAACAGTACTGTATTCTGGCATGATGAAGGATTCGGATTCTCATCAGTGGCATCATCAATGCGGAACTGTGCATTTTTTTTTCTTTTTTTCGTAATGTGTCCGCTATCACACATATACTTGCGCTTACTGCATATTATGTGAATAGAAGAAGAAAAACGGCGAGTGAATCACATACTGTTACAAACACATATACCTACATTTAATGTGAATGTATTATACGTAGTGTAGGAGGATTAAACCAAAACAGATTTTTTACGAATACATCCTTAGAAAAAAAGAATTTTACTGTAGATCTTTGTCCACTAGACTGTAACTAACTGTGTTCCGATTGTTGGGCTTATAAAAATAATAAAAAGTAATATATTGTACTAATAATGGTGATGTGGTCGCCGCCGTCGTTGTTCTCTACAACAAAGTCAAGTGAATAGAGAGAAAGGCCGACTGCTGCTGCTGCTGCTATAGCGTATGTGAATAATCTATTCATCTCTAGAAGTAGTGGACAGACGCGAGATACATTTACCCATATCGATAGTCATAGTCATAATAATGTTATGTATGTATGGCTTGTGTCTTCATAATAGAAGTTCTAACTGAATCTATAGGAAATTGTTTCCACATATTATGCATTATTATCAAATGACTTATCGGTTGGATAGAGAAAGAGAGGGACTAAAAACGCTCTTTTAAAAACCCAGCCCTGCCCAACCCATCTCATCACTCCTATTCATGATGATGATCTTGCAACAAATCTTTATCAACACAATTGTTGTACTCTGTGTATTTGCTCTGTGACTAATATATTCATGCAGATCCACATACGCAGATTTATTTGTGGCCAGCGAAAGGTTCAAACCATAAATTTCTATCTCTCTCTCTCTCTCCCTCAGAGTAGAAAAATCATAATGACTCTAGAAAAACATTACTACCAAGTTTACTAGCAAACATTACAGATCATATGCCTACACACTTGCATTGTATTTCAAACACTAAATGCCGCAACTTGACTTTGGGGTGCTTCTAGAACCCACTACGGTCACCATCGTACTAATATCACCACCTCCTCCCTTCGTAAATACTTACTGCCACCTTCTTGTCAATTTATTTTACTCGCTCGTTTTAGTTGTTACTGAAATCGATTAATATTTGCATACTATACTATATTATTATTCAGCTATACAATGGATAAATTAGAATAGCTCTGTTTTTCTATAGGTATTCATTAAACAATAGTCGCGCAGCAGCACATGGCCAAGTATCTGTTGGAAGAGAAGAACACGTACAAAACTTATGTATATGTTAATAATGTAGATAGAGGTGAACATTACTGCGACATTATTCTCTTTTTTATCTTTCGCTTGGTAGGCCTGTAGTTTTGTGTTGGCGGTGGTAGGGAACGCGATCCATGAAGCCCTTTTCCTATTTTCCTCCTCCGATTTATACGAAAGATGAAACTGAAAGATTAGTTTGTCGGTTGTGCCATGCAATGTGGCATGAAAGGAAAGCGGCTTATTACTAATTCTATTCAAAAAGTCTTATGCGCTAAGAAGAGTAGATGCTTAGATAGAATAGAACTCTGGCTAAAAAAAAACTAATCTATACACATCTGCAGAGATAGGTTTGTGTGTCGGTATTTATGCTGATGCTGACACTACTATTTACTATGCCGTTGTTGTTGTTGTTGTTGATGATAATGATTAAGAAGACATAGCAACGGCAGAAGCATAAGATTACTTGTATTTGCTGCCGCTGTAACATCAGCAGCAGCAGCAGAAGATGTAATTTAACAACCTAACCTTCTTTTTTTCTCCACGAAACCCTATAGTTTGCATGCTTGCGATGTGCTGATGCCGCTATATTGGCGTTGTCTGATTTTAAGTACTTTTGATAAACTACTCGATAAATGACGATGAGAAGGATGAAACTTATTGAGAGAGAGAGAAAACACATCTTCTGTAACAACAATGTGTGCATATCATACAGACAAATAATTTCTGTGATAGCGGTATCAATTTGAATGATCGCTCACGTACTTATATACATGCGTGCAGTATGTATTTTCAGCCTATTATAGATTTCGTCGAGGGTCACGCAAGCACAGATACGGAGAGCAGCAGCAGATTTGTAGGAATGAACATAAAAATACTTATCAAGGGATCATCTCCTCTCCTGTCAAGTCTATGACATAGCTGTACAACAAACAAACGATAATACTTTATCCTTTGATGTGTGTCATGTTCATGACGCAGATTTTCAATTAATTTTATAAGTGCATATTATTATTATTATATCGTCCTCCTCCTCGTAAGATTTCACGATTCTTGAACTTTGTCCGCAAAAAAAATATAAAAGCGTCTTTTCTCTTATTGCAATCATAATGGAAGTACATGGTTATAATGACTGCTATTCATTTTTTTCTCGAGATTTAGTAGAGCATAGAGAGGAGCTCGTCCATCACAGAAGAAGAAGAAGACGAAAACATTAAAAATACACAAGTACACACGCTCTCTTGTCATTTCATTGCCAACTGTAAAATTTTTCTTTAAATGGCCAGAAGCTCGTAAAAATACAAAAAAGCGTACAGATGAAATACTTAAAAAAGGTAGCAAGGAGCAGTAAAACTGAGAGATCAAAAAATATTTGTGTTAATATCATATCATCAGAGCCATACCCTCCGCCAATTTCTCCAACATTGCTGCTTTTATGAGGAAGATTCATTCCCTTGGTATATGATTGGCTCGTTTGTCGCCTTGTTCTCTTTTTCTCTCATCCAGCATCCAGTTAACCGACGTTGATGACGATGACAGTAAAAAATGGAATTAAGTAAGTTGCCTGTAAAAAGCATAAAATACGATTATGTTAGATTTTACTACTTTTGCGTGGGCAGAAGGAGCGGTGAGATTACATTATAATATGTGCGTTAAATACATATCTTAGCTAATGTATTCCGTATACCTACTAGCAAATATCACATGAAAAGGCATCTCTCAAGTAATTTACATAGATGTGTGGTTTAAGGATTGTCAAGTGACATTACTATTACTGTATTTACTAAAGCAATATTATTATTATTTTTAGATTTAGTTTGAAATGGTGAAAATAAGACGTTTATTTTAAATAATGAACAAGGTGTGAATAACTTTAATATGAAGAGAAATGAAGATAGCATAATTATTTCACTCAAAGTTGTTTATTTATTTGGTTTTTGAGTGGCGCATTCCTCAGTGATTCGAGACTAAGATATATTTCTAGTTTTCCAACTGATACATCGGGTGTGTTATCGAGACAGCGAGGATGTCTTAGCTGATGATGAACTTTCAAGTATTTTTCTGATTGCTGATGAGACCAAATATAATAATAAATACGTGTCAGTCGACACATACTCATGACATATATATATCAGTCTCACTGATAAAATGTGTGTGTGGGCATGTTCAGAGCGTGAAGAAAATGACGGGGAAAATTGTCAAGCTAGAAGAATCTTCCTACATTTATTTACCCAAGACTAAATATCATACGAAATGAGCGGAGATGCATAAAAAACCCTATAAAGAAACTTTTCTTTGCTGTCTACTCTCCTTGCTCCCACCCCACCAATGTTTTTTCTCTAATCAAGTAAGTTTATTTGATGATGTGGATTCATTCATTCGAACAAGTAACTTTTTTTACGGCAGAGCAGCATATCATGTCACGAATGTCCATCTTCATTTGCGACGGTGCAATTGTAAAATTAGGGTATGTTTCCAAGACTGTCGCTCAAATTGAAGATCCCGTCAAGATACTATTATTATTACCCTCATCATCATCATCACTACTCTACTATCATGACGATATGATGGTATGATTTTCAAGGATGATAACCAACAACACAAGAGCAAAAAGAGGGAAAGAAAAGAATCTCATTGATATGCATAGAAAAGAAGCCTCTTGGTAAAACTACACAAGAGCCTATAGTCACAGACAAGGAGTAGCGTTCTCAGGCTTTTCAAAAAGTGCTCAGGATCTGTAAACAATTTTTTATCTCCTCCTGTCTGTCTCTCCTTTTCAACAGAACTTCTCAAAAAATCCAATCAATTTAAGCAAATTTCTTCCCGGAGAGGCTTGTAGATGCAAGAGTTTACTTATTGCTCTATTCGCGTGGGCTTTTGATATGTATGTATCGGAATTATATTTCACCGAGTGAGGTATGTAGCATTCCGAAACTGATTATAATTATTATTATTGTTACTTTTGCAATGAAAGTGACAAAGGGAGACAACTATGAAACAGTTGCGTATGTACATATATATGATATGAGAGCAAAGAACCACATTATTTGCTTTTTACTTTACATAAGTAGTGTACATGCATAAATGAGCATTAAAGTAAGTCGTCTAGAGTGTAATATGGAACTATCAATAAATTTCATAGTTAGTATTTCTTTGAGTACTCAAGGGAGTTCCTCTCCACATATTTAATCATAATACTTCATGTGTGATGAATGATATGATGAAAATACCCTCTTCGTCATGTCTACTCTCCCATCAAAACCAATTGAACTTGCTGATGAAGCTTATGGAAATTTATTTCCTTCACATGAGCACATGTAGAACAAGAATAGGATCTCTGGATGTGTGCATGCATGACATGCACACATTCGTAAACACACACGACGACGAGAAAAGCCAGCAGACAGACAAGCTTGAATCCATTCAATGTACTTTTTTATAGTATCTTCACACGAACACATATACTCTTCGCGTGTGTACATTGAGGTTCATTCATTCATTCAGGGTCAAATGATATGATCCTCGAAACTCTTCCAAGATGACACTTTGCCATGACACCCGCATGCATTTATTATCCAGCAACACTGACGAGCTCACAATCGAGCTTATCTATGTGCAGAGGAGACAGTTAAACACACTCTGTTTAATTTTAAATTGGCAACCATGAATAATTCACTTGAGACTTTAATCCAAAAATACATATCATTTCATTCATATATTCCCAGTACATGAGGGTGTATATCCTACGTATAAAACCATCATGAATAGAGACAACGCAAATGCTAACAGATTCTCAGATCATTTACAAATTGGAGTATTGGCGGGATGTGGTTGAAGCGGAAAATCATATCTACCGACACTCCACACACCATGAAGGGTGTTTCGCCTACTTATCATTGTTTTACTACCTAAAGAAATGTCTCTCAATCAGTGGAGCAGTTTTCCTCTGGCAGTAATAATAGCATGGAAGACATTGTGGCATTTTTCCAACCAGCAAAAACTGTCCAATTTCTGCGAATAGGTGCATGAGAGGAGGTAAACCAGAAGGAGAAAATCTTCCCCAAAGAGGTGACTGACAAAATATTATACTTCTGAACTCAGAAAATGCTAAACAACATTATGCATCCTGCATGAAGACACAAAGGACGTGCAAGAAGGCATGCATAAGTACTTTTGAGGAAACTCCGAAAATTTTCAGCATAAGGCCTTATTTTCTTTTAACTTTCTTACAAGTCATGTGTGGGTAATGTGTGTGTGCCAAGTTGCAATGTTAGGGAAGAAAAGCCAGAAGACATGCATAGTTATTTAATGTGTGTCTTGGGAAATATTATGTATGGGAGCAGTCATCCAGCTCGTCGAGACTCCCTGGAGGTCTCTTCTTCTTCGAGTTGATTAAATGCTCGACATTATTCACACACAGCTCGCAATTATATTCCCTTCTTCGTGAGAGGCAAGTATAGTGAAACTTTAACTTTTCCAACTCGTCAGAATTACAATTTTCTGCACATGTTGATTGCGACCATGAAGAAGAAGATGATGATGATGCTGTTGTTTAAATGTGATTTTCAAATAAAGCATAATCGCATATATGATTATATGAAAGTTTAGCATGCATCTTGGGTTTGGATGATAGACATGATGATCATGATGATGAGGCAGGGTTTTTGAATAGTCACAACCACGTATATAATATGTACATGGGTTAATGTTTTTATTAAAAGTTCCGGACGAGATGGATACAAAGAAGAGAGTTGAAAAAGACTCAAGAATTGATGGTTGACGATTCAATTAACGAAACTGTTAAAGACTCTTTGTATGAATCTTAATGAAGACACACGTTTTTGTTCTTCTATTGCTCTTGTACTTTGTGGTGGTGGTGATGGTGAGTGCATGAACAGAAAACAGTGGAACTCTACATGAGATTTAAATGGTACTCTTACTTTTCTTCAATCAGAGAGAGAGAAGGCTATAATGTGCATAATACCAAGTAGCATGCATCAGTCAGAATAAAACTGTGTGAGGATACGTGCTTAATATAATTTTTTTATCCTGCTTCTCCGTTTTTATTAGTTACAATGAATCTCTCTGTTCCCTATTCTATATTACAGCTTTTTGAATGCCAATATCTTTTAAAAACTAACTGAAGAGGTTGTGCAGACATAGATGTAGGTAGAAATGACTGCGCGTAATGCTCATCTATATTCACACATGAAAATATAAGACGATGATGAGGACAAGTCGACAACTATTTAACTTTAAATTGCAACTTTCAAAAGGGCAGTGCCTTTTGTGACGGCAAGTCATCCTCATCAACATCATTATCACCACCACCACATCTTCTTTTTTTCTTAGTCTCTTTTCTACTGTTACAAAAGTTATCATGTACAAAAAGGAGAATTAATGCCGAAGTTACTATTATTAAGTTAGTAGCGGTTGCTGCATTACAATCCCACTTTCACCATTTAGGTAGCCGTCTGTCTACGCTGATTTTCCAGTTGTCGTTACACCTTCATAACTTTTTGTGAAATCTCTGACGTAGAAGAAGAATAGTTTCCTTCATAAGATCGTAATCACAATCATCTGGCCTTTTCTTCTATCTGAATTTATGAGCATTTAATTTTCAACACTTATCGCTATTTATATACTCCGCTTGGTTGAGCTTTATTACTATTTTTGTTGATGGTGCAGTGTCGTCATGATGATGTACGAAGATGATAAAACGGACACTTTAATTTGCCAAAACCTTCCTTTCTGCCTGTCTTCTTCCTTTCTTTTGCCCGTTGCTGTTGAAGAGACTTCATCATTGGTGCTGCCACCTCCTTCTTCATCCATCTCACATAAATGTATTTTTAAAGTTAAAAGATTCTTAGCAAACACTATCGTCCCTATAAAATCTCCATGTACTCATCAAATAACACATAATAATAATATGTATAATCACTCATTCATTCATCCATCCTCTCAAGTCTTTTTTAAAGGAATGAAAGTGAATTTAATTATTTCACGGTCGACGAGAGTGATGGCAGCGAATTGTCTTGCCCTTTTTGTTTTCACGTATGCACACATCTCTGACTGACTATAACTGCGCATTAAACAGAGAGAGAGAAGCCCCAACAAAAGCGTCATTGTTTTACGAGTAAGTAAAATAAGTTGTAGAGGAGATGAACATTTGAAACTTAAGTAATATCAAGTCAAGTATGTTACATGTAACATCATCCTCTCTTGACGTTTTTTTCTCATTCATTGCACCTCCTGTAATACACAAGTGGGTACAAATTACACTTGTTGTAACAGTGTCAGTTTCAATAGAATCATCATCCATCCTCTTCCCTTCGTTCAAGCTTGAAGACAGAGACAGAGAAAAGTGAACGGGCGACTGGGTACACACAATTTCGTCTTAAAAACCGGCTGCAGGTTCACCTTGTACTTTAGTAATTAAAAGCCACACAAACTTCTTTCAGACTTTTAACACAGTTGGGTTACCAAGGTAACAGCGATTCTATTGAAATGTTAATATTTTTATGCATACATAACCAGTCGTCACATCCACTTAATTTAGACATTGCCTGCACGCATTATGAATTTGGAGGCTTCACATAACCTCTGTGGTTTTTCTAACAGTTTTCTTCCATTTTTAGAAAACATTTTTTTATGCTCATCTTCTTCTTCTGCCGTTTTGCACTCTGAAAATAATACAATTACCGTTGTTCTTTTTGAATCGCTCAGGTCTTTTTTTCGTGGTGGTGGTACTGTAAATAATGACAATCTAAAGGGAAATGACCACATGACAAGAGTCAAGCCCTGTGTTATTATTATTACATTACTACTTTACCCTCATCGATATTTTTATGCATAACATATTATTAGGAGGTGGAGGAAAGGTAAGTGGCATGCAGGGGAGTTGTATGGTGACTTTGGTTGAGGTTCGCAATCTCGCTAATCTAACAAACTAAACTGAACTTGAGGTCATCATTACATATCAAATTCATACATCACGTCACACACGCATTATTGTTGTTATTATCGTCAAAGTGCTGAGCACTGTTGGACGTGCAATATGTAATATTATTATGTAGGCATGCCTCTACATGTTTTACTTAAACTTATATAAGCAAGCCTTTATTATAGTAATAGAACGTTAAAAAAATAGGAGAGAAAAAAAATTAATACTGTGGTCTCCACGTTTCGCGGAGATATTGTGTAAGTTTCAGTGCGTTTTTATAAACATATTTCAACGGTGATGGGATGATATAATGTTGGCTGAAACGACTGTGCTCTTTGTTGTTATTGTTGATAAGGTAATACTTTATTGCACGAAACCTTCAAAAGGATACACATGTCACGCATGTTTTGCGTTTTATCTTTTTACTATGGCTACGTGTTTTAGTTCCTTTTACGCTGATAGAAGGGTTTTTGCTCTTTAGAAATGCAACTTTTGTCTTTGTTACTGTTCTTTTTGGTTATTACTTCTTTTGATAACGCCTGATTAAATGTGTACGGATGTATGTGCAGTGTGCGCAGAGCTCATCATCATTACCATCAGAATAATTAATAGGAAAGAAAAACTGAGGAAAGATTTGAATGACTAAAAGGTGATGGCTGTGATGATGGGGGTGATGATGATGTCTTCCTGATTTGTTTTTTGGGTAAATATTACACATGCAAACACAAGTCAAAAAAAGAATCCTCCTTTGAGACATTTGATGTTTATTATTTTGAAAGCATTGCCAATGCATTTATTTCCTCCCCAAAAAATTCTTAGATTCTCATTATGGCATTATCATGAAAAGATATGAAGATGATGAAAATGAAGAAATTACTTTTGATTTCAAAAAAGATGAACTCTCACTTATAAATAATAATTAACATTCATTCGAAATGGATTGTTCATTAAGAATTCACTTCAAAACTGTTTTTGTTTATGAAATGACTACATTAGCATTTTTGCCACATTCTGAGACACCATCATTATCGCTTATTTGCCATTGATACTTGTGTAGTCAACCTTTTTATTTTAGGAGTTTATTCATGTTCACACGCATGTCAAGAGAATAACTTTTTATTCCTGAAAAAATATCAAAATTTATAAGGTGAGAACACTAAAAGATGGAAATTGTGGTAGGTGTAGTTAATTTTGTTACATCTTTTGTGAATTGATGATTATGAATATTATGAAGATTTTGATGATGATGGTGATGCCGTGTTCTCACCAATTCTCACGAACGACGACGCTTTCCTACAATATAGATACCTACATGCTTACAACAAATTATACGACTTTTTAGACGTTTCCGGACTCTCTGGTTAGGATATAGGAAAGAGAGGAGAAGGAAGATGAGGACACATATAACACAAATAGAGGTTCCTGAATTTAAACATAAAATTTTAAACGTGTTTGTTCGTCCGTTTTTATAAGTCTAGTTCAATTGTTACCCTAAAAATGTCTCTTAAAAACGCTCTACGTGACGTGGTGGCGTTTCCAACATGTTCCACTTCACACGCATCTTTTCAGGGCATTGACATGTCGTGTTGGTATGCTAGTGGTTGGGTGCCATGTATGTTGGTGTTTGAATGTGTAGAGAACATGGTGATATCATCATGACGACGACGGCCCAGATTTAGTCGGAAAAGAGTACTTATTTGTGAGTTATGATATGAGATGTACTTAATATAGATGTAGTATTATTACAAGTTAGTGTACAAAATTGAAAAAAATGTGTTGGTACTCTTCTTTTCTACCACTTTAAAATCTGGAATTTTTCCCTCTTGTTCAAAACTCTTCTTCTTTCTTTCTCGCTCACTTCCTACTTAATGTTTCTAGAGATTTTCGAAGATAATAAAAGTATAAAAACATCTGTTGCCAAGTTAAGAGTACTCTTTCATTCATCTCATCTGATTTTTAGGTGCTTTTCTCCGTCTTCTCCGTCGTGTCCTCTAAGGAAACGAGAGAAAGATTGTGTGCCTGTTAAACAAAAGGAAAAGAACCATTTTCAACATTCATAAAAATGATTTACTCCTTCTAAGGTTACTGCCAAAAAAGAAACTTGATCTTCTTTGCTGGTTAGCTGGCTGCAGCAATGCCTTGTTCCATGCTCGTTGGTAGTTGAGTTGCTACCATTGCTGCTGGTACCAGCTGCAAATAAAACAGTCCAAAGCACCTAGATTCATTATGAAATACCTACGAAACATTTTCATGCCTAAAGTTATGCGAATCCATCACAGCGAGAGAGAGATGACGAGAAGATGAATAAATATTTATTAACATAAATATTTTGTTTAAGGTTTTAGTTTAGAGAAGAGGAAGAATCGCATTTGAGCATTTTGCAGTAAAAGTCTACATTATACAAGCCTCCAATCAAAACAAGATGAAATATTTGAAATTAGCATTTGTAATGAGTCAATCCTGCAGAATAATCATTTTTTATGCAAATGTGCATTATAAAAAATAAATTTGTTTGATATTTTATTACGCTAACACTACTCATGTCCACTACTACCGCACGTAAAATCAACACATAATTTTCAGCATGATTACAATCTGACCTCATAAAATGAGTAATTGCAAATATGCAATATCAAAACTGAAGATCTCTCTGCGCTGTTGCCTTGGCTGCATTCACAAAAAAAAACAATAGATTCATGTCATCAGCTAGCCGCAACAATTGTGTTGTTTTAGCGGTAAAGTGGAAGTTACTACATAATTGCGTTTATTTAGTATTCCTCCACGTAATATAATGTATATACTGTTGATTGAGATAAATCATTCAGATCTTCCGGCTTTGTCCGACCCGTTCCTTTTAAACTGACACTACGACGACGATGATGATGATGACTTCCCTGCTCAGCCACAACCCTAGCTTCACTGTTACAGGTAAGGAAAGAGATTTTTATCTCGATACTGCCGCTGCTGCTTGACTTATGCACGCGTACCAAAAAACTTAACAGAACAATGACAATAGGAAGCTAGAGCCGATCCTGTTGCTGCACTTAAACAGTTTCATAATTTAATTATTACGTCACTTTATATGATGATTTATTCACACATATTATTTTTTGCACAAAAAAAATCACCTAATGTAAATGAAACGCAAATGTTTGTTGTTTCAGAAACTGCTGATGTAGTAAGATAGAGAAATGGAGTATGGAATAATAAGGTATAAGTAAGAAATGCTCAGTGTAAATCGTCTTCACCGTCTTAATACCTATACGACGGTCAACAGACTTTACATATCCATGGTATTCAAAGTCATGCTGTTTCTTATTTGCGATGTTATCTACACCAACTTCATTATCCTCAATGGCTCATTCAATCCTTTTTATTGCAATTTTATGCTGTCAGAGTGGTAGTCATCGTAACACTACCAGCCATGAAAAATCCACCCGCCGTATTAACAAACGTTTGTACAATACTTAACGATAATCGCAATTTTAAATACTAAGAAGAGGGAAGAAGCCGCAAGAAGTGCTTTTCTCAATGACTATTGTTTTTTCGTAGAAGAAAAATGATTATCTTCTGATTGCACGTAATCCACAGCTTAATATACCCACAGATTGCATATTAGAGTTTAATAGAATAAATCAGAGTTTTTTTCTCTCTCCACAGGTTAGTCCATGTTTCTCCACCACCAGTAGAGGTTTGACGTGTGCGTGTACTCCGTGCCGTGCAAATGTGAGTAGAAAGAGAGAGACTAACCAGAACCAGTACTAGGGATCATCATGATGATGGCAACGCCAAAATGCAATGGTGTGGTACCTCGTTTTACGATTCACACACAAGTCATTATTATTTCATTCATTCACGAATGCACTTGCATTATTGTTGCATAGTATTTTCTATTAGCCACTTTTTGCTGGTTGAATTGAGTTGGACACACAACAACGGAAGAGTTTTCAACTTTGATTGTGTAGAATGCAAACTTCAGTGTATATTTTTTGGAAAGAGCATACTTGTCTATTGTTTCTATTTTTAAACTGGCGGTGCTGACAGCATCAAATTACATGATTATCATCCTCATGATCATCATCATCGGGCGGATCAAGTTGCCCAACAATTGCTGCGGTAAATCTTTGTTAGCATATCTCATGCTTTTATTGGTATGTGTAGATCCTTGGAGGTGTCCAATAAAAATATTAACAATGCAATAGTTATTTCTACGAATGCCTCTTTCTATGATAATAACGTTCGTAAGATTGTCAGCGAAAGCAGCAATCTACCCTTTAGTTCCAATCCTTAAAAATGCCTTAATAAATTTAAATGTTATGGGTTCTTGTGTGTGTATGTGTGTGGATTAGCTAATTCAAAGGTATGTGGAGTTACTCCTTTTTCTGGTCGTTACATTTCTTGCATAGATAAATAGATACTTTAGGTGATGGCTAATTGCATCAAATGCAAGACTCAGTTATGCATGTTAGTCTTGGATTATGCCATGCCATTTACATTTACGAAAGAATTTGAAATTAGCATTTTAGATACTTGGCGTTGCTTGTTGGCACTTGGCAGGATTCCTTTTGGTTCAAATCTTTTTTATTCTCTCTTCGTCTTCTTCTTTCTTCTTTTACTTCTTGGGGGTGATTTATGATTACGTAATTCTACAGGACTCACCTCAGCAACGGGAGATATATTCAACCAACATGTGTCATTTCTAATCAAACTCTTTTAACAACAACAACAACATAACCATTAGCATTTGAATTGCACAAGAGAGAAGATAATGCATTTACAAAGATTTTTTTCCATTACAAAAGCCATTCGATTCTCCTCCCGATGAAGAGGAACCATTTGAATGACTGATCTAACGATACTAACGTCAATGAAAGAAACATAGCACCACCCTAATTTTATTGACGATTGCCATCAACATGTTATATGTGATTTGCTATTTTTATGAGTACAATGAACTTGGATCTCCCTTAAAGAGAGTATACACACACTCCACACTGGTGAAATGAGAAAAATAAAAGAATAGACCGGTAGCGCACCCATCGGGTATATCAAAAAGCGGAGATGTCGAAGACGTAATCTCCACGAACATCAACAATGCATCTATCTTTTTAAGGTTTAAGCATAGAAATGTTTATTCCCGTATATTTTTCACAGACAAACAGACACTGTTATCAATAACATAAAACCAGGATATTACATAGTGGAATAGGCTTACACACTCTTAATAACTTTGGCTTTAGGCGGAGCATCGTTAATTTACCAATTCACCAGTCTGGGTCGTGCAAATACTCATTTCAGCATTTTTCACAAAAACCAAGTGGAAGGAAAGAGAAGAAAAGAGGAGCAGTGCAATTTTCCTTATAGAAAAATCATATCCTTCCTTTTTTCTCCTTTTTCCATCTTATATTCTCCTCAAAGGAGCCAGCAAACAGGATGGAGAAGAAGAAAAAAGGCGAGGAACAAGTAGTAATGGTCTGTTCTACTCTGATACCAGTAAGCAGAGCAAAAATCAAATCACTATCTTTTAAGATGTGAGCAAAGATAGGTAAAACCTGCATTATTTATCCGCATACAGATCGAATCTATGGATATTCTTGAAATGCATGTAGGAATGTACACACATCCCAACCGAGAATTTCTATACATGTACACAGTAGTAAAACGCACAGAGATCCATAATATTGTATAGTTTATGATGATGACTTTTCTTCGTTTATCCGCAACTTGTTCCTCCTTCCTTACATATGAGCCACCTTACCTACACCACCTCCTATATTAATAAAAAGCCTAAACATAAAAATGTATTTTTTTACCAGTCAAGAAACACGCCGCTAGAAAAACGCAATAATCCATGCTCCATACTAAAAGGAAAACTACACACTTGCACTTACCATATACGAAGGAAAACTGATAGGTGGTACAGCATCGAACAAGGCATGGGCGGAAGGAAGAAGAAAGCAAAAGCACCTTCATTCTTGCCATATTATTATACATGTTCGGTTTTTACTTTCCGTGTACCATCTTCAATGTTTTTGCAGGAAGTTAAGCGATATTCTGGGTCTTTGTGCAATGTATGGATTTCATAGAAAATAGATTTTTAAGCTGACTCTACAATTTCCCTTTTATAAATTTTCTAGATCCTGGATAATGTGTTATTTCGTGGATTGTTATTGCACGCTTTTCTCTTATATCGAATAGATTCATCAATTACTACCAGTTTTTAAAAATGTTTGTTTGGATATAAATTGCTAAAAGCACTGTTTTCAGGGAAATAATAGTAAAAATGAAAACACGCGTTCTACGATTACGTCAGCTGCCAATAATGTTTTAGTGATGATGTCGGACTTGTTTATACTGTTAAGTTGGTAGAATTTTTTCATGAATAAAGAGAGCTTCCTCATTATTAGCTTATTGTTTGATATTGCTTACTTGGCCCGTTTCGATTCTATAATATAGAATTTCTTAGAAAGAAACTAACGAAGGCTAAAAACGAGAATGTGAATTGGAAACTGAAACAAGGAAAGAGAAATTGGTAGTTTGGGAATGGCGATTGAAATCCTTGGGGATAATTACTGCTGAATTGAATAAATAAAAGAAAGCCTATTTTCATCAGCTTGATTGTATCATACTGACTGAGTAGTATAATAAATGAAAATTGAGCACACTAGCACACATGCACTGTGGGAGGAAACACAATGCACCAAGTTGCTTTTAATTAACTTTAAAGTGAGCAAAATGATTCAGATCGTGTTAATTTACAATGTTTTTCCCATTTGTAGCTTCTGTGCTTCTTAGAATTGGCTTCATTAACTTACAATTTGCTGGACTCCACGTAAAATGTGTACCTAAATTATTATTATTATTCTCTCTTATTATTCAAGTAAATAAAGCTGTTTTTCCATGTTTTCGTTGCGCTTTAAAATGATTGAATGAACGTAGGCGAGCATAAATCTTACATTTCCCATTAGTTTGCTCCAGCAACAGTCATCAATGGAATGAGTATGAAATATGCCATGAAATTCTACTTGATACGAAAGTGGTGAAACGCATTAACGATGCATGCAAAAGATAAAAACAAATAGTGACACAATTCTTGCTTGTTGCATACATTACGTGAATGAATGTGAGCCAAGTGAAATTCATAAAACGAGAATATGAACACGTTGACTTCATAGACTTGCTTTTAAACTCAAGCAGCGAACTAATAATACGTAGAATCAGTTGCTCCTGTGGAGAGAAAATGTTGGGTTTAAAAACTAATTGGTGTGTGTTGCTTTGATGCGTTTTCCTTGCTGCAAGTTTTTCTTCCCTACTGGTTGGGTGGTCCTACCCTATAACATGATAACAATGCTGAATTCTACTATCCTCAAAACATGTGTGAACTTTGTGTGATGGCGATGATGACGATGATATTATGATGATGAAATGAAAATTGTTCAGAGTGCACTCTCTTCCCTGCTGCACATATATTACCTAGGTATTATAATAACCAGCAACTAGATGAACTCACGCAAAAACCCTGTCACTATAGTACAATAATATGCTATCAATGAAGCGATGAGTAAGTATCATGGATAATGGTAAAACTTTTTTTTATTTCATGCGTTTACTTTTTGTTTCCTGATGATGATGACCAGAGAACGAGATTTTAGGATTTGTCCTATTCTTTAATATTTCACCTATCACAAAATCATTTGACATGTGAATGA
>JAQIXX010001626.1:0-31684 GCA_034700605.1 Willowsia nigromaculata
CTCTGCTGACGCAAATATATATCCATGCGTTTATAACTAAATCAAGGGCAGCTATTAAAATTATTCATACTAATTCGTGTTTTCATATGTTTAGATTGACAATCAACGACATTACAAGTCAAGATTGTGAATCCCTGCAGAGCATGTGTTTCGTTTCATGGCTTTCCTGTGTGATGACTAAGAAAATCGTTCGCGTAATTGGTGAAATGCGTAATAAGTCTGGCTAACTTTCTTGCTGGCTTCTCTTCTGAAATGCTTTTTTTAATATGGCAACTATTTAACTTTACTTATAAAAGTATTTCCAAAATGTATTAATATTGGAGAAAGTAAAATAGTATTAATTGTTTCAGTTTTTTACTTTTTGCTTAAAGATCTAAAAATTTAGCGAGTTATTACCAATCATAGTATTAAATTTCCTTTTAAAATTAGGACCAATATTTAAAAAAAAGTACATCATGCACGAGTCTGCTGAATTTGCAAAACAAAGCAAAGGAAGATTCATTCAAAAGAAAAGCGTTATGAATATACAACAATGAGTATGAATTTTCAAAAGATATGCTCATAACTATAATTTAACTATATTTTTCTGAACTCTTTGAAATTCTACTTTGAATCAGTACAAGTTTCCAAACTTCCTTATAATTTACACATATTATTTAAATTTTAATTTTGTACAATTGACGTAATTGAAAAACTGTAAGGTATCTGGTTAAAAGAGGCATGTTTGTACTGAATGGAATATTTTTAGAAGCACTAAAATAAAATTTAGTCACCGTCCAGTTATAGTAACTATTTATGATTAATTTAAAAAAAAAATTGTTATAGCATTTGTTACGATGTAGCTTAATTTTTGGGGTTTCTTTTACTTTTCAGTTTCAAGAGCTAATATTTTAATTTCTGTTAGTTACTATTGCTACAAATATTGGCTGTTAACCGAAACTTGGGACTAAATGTTAATCGCTTGATTTGACCTACTGTATTTTCTTAACCAATAAATTGTTGGGACCATCTAACATGCATAAACTTTGAAAGAACTCAAAAACTTCAACTTGATACTATGAATTTTGGATTTTATTGCTGAAAATGGCTTTAAGAATATGTCAAAATGGAAGTAAAATTGCAAAATTCATTGTTTTCACCTTTGAGTTCACATATCTTTCGAAATTATAAATCAATTGCACTCCAAACTTAGCAAGGAGCCTTTTGTTACATATCAGATACAATTGAATTTTTTGGTGTGGTACGTTTGTTGCATACATGCATACTTTGGTGAAATGTCCACCCAAGCGAAAATGCGTTGTGACGGCTCTGTATGTAATAACTGATTATCATGAGACACACGTGTGGTTTGGCATTAATGTCTTTTTCCTGTATGATTTAAAATATTCGAATGAATCCTTGTCGCTTGAATTAATACTTTGTCTTGATGCTTATACTACGTGTGTGTGTAGTGTGGCCACATTCATTGGTGTTAGCATTCGATAAACCCTTTACTTTTTTGCGTGCATTGTTGTCGTTGTCATAGATGGACAATCAAAGTTTTAGATGTCTGTCGAGAACTCAGGAATTCTGGTCAATGAATTCCTATTTTATTCCATCTTTGCCCTTACGGCTGTACTGCATTATTGTGATCCAAATCATTAAATGAAATTTAACAATTTTATAGTCATACTTTAAAGAAGTGAAAAGTCTTTACAGAACAAATTTAAAATGGCAAATTTTACAGATCTGGCCACTGACCACACCATGAATCCAGTTGACACGGAATCGTTCCGCGCAGCTGCCGGGAGTCTAGATCCCAATTCGAATCCAGGGACTGAAATGGAGAAAATTGGGAAGAAAGCAAACGACTATGATGCATATGAACAAAGCGTTTCTCAAGGACTTCCAACTCAAGGAATTGCTCCAGCGGTTGCATCGGATCCTTTGATGCGACAAGCTTACGCAATGCCAGCAGCAGGGTTTACGTCACCCCAACAATTTGATCAATCACCATCTCGCCAATATAAAATGGCCAGCGACATATTTGGTATGTTTTTAAAAATCGATTGTGCCCATGAATCCGTAGAATGCAACATATTTCACATGATTTCCGCATTCCACGCGATTCCTGAACTTAATTCATTCTTTTTTACTTTGTAAATTAGGGACTGGGATGGACAGATCATGGACTGCTTCTCCTCCTGGATCTGCACCACAAACAACCAGAGGTACTACCCAGCGGGCTGTTGCGGGGATTCAATCACAAATGTCGACTATCCCAGGGTCATTTAAAATTACAGAATTTTTCCCAAGCACCCCGCTTGGCAATGATGAGTTCGCTAATTCGCCAGCTGGACGTAGAGCACGAGAGTCTAGCGGTAACCCTTTGACAGGACAAGGCTTTGATCAGGAGAATTTGAAGACAGGAAAACGCTACTTTGAGGGGAGCAATGCAAATCAAAAATTGTGGTGATTTATGAAGAAGTGAAACCACAAAATTCAGTATGTGTATTGTATATGGTATTGTAAAAAGATATCTATCTTGCAGGTATAGAAAGATTTTGAAAAATGAATTAGTTTTAAATTAAATACCCATGTCAGTATGTATCAAAAATTAAAGCGGGTCCTAAGCAGGAGTAGATCTCCTAATGGTATTTTGAGTTGTTATGAATTTAATAAAAACTGAAATGTTAAGGGCAGATGACCAGTGTTTTACTTACTAAATGATAGAATCTTGAATTTTGTTTGACGTGTGTTTTGGAATGTTCCATGACTCATCTTTTAAATAAACATGCTAAAGCTAAGATATCAAATTGCCTGTCACCAGTTTATTTACGTGATTTCTGCAAGATTTTACAGCGCTGCAAAGTTCTTAGAAGTTTCCTTCTATGATTTTGCAAATGAGTCATTGCTTTTAATTATGGTGTGAGTAAGACTGAAAAAACATAAAAATTTTAATGTTTACCGACGTAAGTAACGCCTTACCAAGCTGCTAAGAGCATCGATTAGTATATATTTGCACGTAACACATTTTATCATGTGTAGTGTTTTCTTTGAACGTCTGGCTCATGGGAGATTGGTAAGATCATGTATTCCGCAGAACACCACCTTATCTGATAGTTTATTACTTAAAATGACACTCCAGCAAACCAATGTTTGTCTCCTGTAAATAAACTGGAAAGATGTCTCATTTCCTGGCAAAATGTTTGATCATCAATTCATGCTAAAAAAAAAGGACATGCATACTTCTCTAAAAGCTACATAAACCAGACATACTCAGTATTATCGCATCAGTCTAAGAAACATTTTAAGTGAAGCTGGAGACTTCTGGACACAATTTCTACTGGAAATCACATCTTCAAAAACACAAAGCTAAAATGAAAGCTATCTATTTGGTAAGTCTTTCAAATAACGTCCAACTTACCATGTCATAATTTATTACATAATATGTTTTTGTGAAGTAACGACCATACATAATGTGCCTTCTGAATTCGTGTAGGTTGGTTTGATATTGGCTACCATAGTCATATCATACGGACAGAATGCACCAATCATGATTCACACCCCACTATTTGGAGGTTCCTTAGGTGGAAGTCAGCAGGGACTATATAGACCTCCCAGCTTTGGTGGAGGTCAAGGTGGATACAGACCTCCTCCTGGCTTTGGTGGGGGTCAAGGTGGATACAGACCTCCTCCTAGCTTTGGTGGGGGTCAACAAGGGGGAAATAGACCACCAGGATACGGAGGTCAGCAAGGAGGTAATCGACCTGGTTTTGGGGGAGGACAAGGAGGTAACCGACCAGGGTTTGGAGGGGAACAGGGAGGAAACAGACCTCCAAACTACGGTGGAGGACAACAAGGTGGCAATAGGCCTCCAAAATATCGCAAATAAATCAGAATGTTGTAGACCATTACAAATGTAGGACTTTTTGTTTGTAGTATGGTTTTAATAATAGATGTAATATCTTAAAAAATAAAAAAATTGTTTTACGTACTTTGTTCATGAACACTATATTTTACCACAATTTAATAAAAACTTGTTACCTATTCTTTGTGGTGTGTGGTGTAGAGGTTTCCTTTTCCAACGGTCATAATGAAGCACACGAATCAAGTGAACAACGTGCGTATTTAATGAAAATTATCTGAATATTTTTACACACTATAATTAACGATGCATGTAATAACAGACACATTAAACTTGACTTGCCATTTTTCGTGGTCACAAAGTTCCCATTTTATACGCATTTAGAATACTACAAGGAACTTTTTACTTGAATCATATTCCTTTTTTCTCCTAAAAGTGGCATCATAATAATATCTTGCTTCATTTCTTCTTCTTCTTCATTTGCCATTCTAAATCTGCATGTTTAAATAATCAATACGATTTCGATTGTCTGGAATTATTTGATTCATTCCTTTCGACTAGAAAACTATGGCTGGGAGAAACAAAGTACGAGCAAATCAGCAATCTCCACTACTGGAGAAAACCAATATTCCAGGAAATCCATCTCCAGAAACCAGAAATCAAATGACAGAAGAACGACAGCGGCCACGGCATCAACCCCCCAACCGATGCTACACAATTTTTGTTGATCTCATTAATAGTAAAAATCAAAATTATTTCATTTTCCGTTCTACGGACCTTTTAGTTGGAAGCCAAATTAAAGATATTTTTTTCTCTTATTATTTCAGTGCTAATGTGCTCTGCAGAAATTGCGCTGGTTCTCTATCTTACGGAGCATCATTTCCGTGAAAGCATGGGAGTGATTGCGGTGGCCATGTTGGCTCCAATTTTATTGAATTTTGTGGGAGTTACATATTTTTTCTCCGAGTGCGTAATGTTTTAAAAATAAAAAATTTTTAAATTATTTATTCGTAGGGTTTAAATTTGTTGAATCACTAATACTTTGTAGCAACAACGAGCGAATAGAATTTGAGAGGATTGGTACAACTAGATTTAGCAGAGACTTACTTCAAGTTCCAGTACTTGGCCCAGTTTTTACGTATGAAAAAAAAACTTTGAGATTTAAAAGTTGACATTAACGAATCAGAAATAATATTCCCTAATAATAAATTATATTCTTAATTATTATAGTGCCATTAAAGTTCTCATGATCTCAACTGGGATTTCTACTCGCCCCGAGGTGGAATATGAAAGATTCGAGGCTTGCGCTGTGAAAATGAGAGAATCCCAAACTTTCTTCAGCGCAGCCCCAGAAGCAATGGTGCAGTTGGCTGTGCTTTTGAACACAAGTGCCCGACAAATTGAAACTACCCGTAAGTACTTTACTTCACAATTAATGTAGATTTAGGTTTACTAGCGTGACTTTTCCTTTCGCATAAATGTACTTAAATTTATCTTTTATATAGATATTCTGGAAATTACTGTAGTTATCGTGTCCATTTTCACGTTGGCTGAGGCAAATGTTTATGCGCTTAGATCAGACTATTTCCGACTCTTTCATACATACGAAGAGGGTGACTGGCAAATTCATGAAACATTTGGTCGCAAATGCATTCTTTTCTTCCATTCTTTCTTTTCCATTGGTACATTAGTATGATATACAGCATTATATGTGCCATCGTGACTATTTATGATTTACTGGATTAAGTTTGACTTTCTAACCGCAGGTTCCAGAATAGCAGCATCTGCTTGCCTAATTGCGAGTGTACAGTGCTTTTTTCGGCCTAGGGACAGTCAAACGATGAACATGCGAAAAACTAGCTCTACAGGAAACCGCCGATCTGACCAATGGTATCCAATGGGTTCTGGAAGCTATCGAGATGGCTCCTGGAATAATGATAATACTGTTGCCTCACCATCCTCAGAAGCTGGGGAAAGCGGAGATAACGAATCCACTGAACAGTTGGGGTTCATAATTGGTGTCACCTTTGTATGCCTGATATTGTATCACATGTTAATTTGTTACATCGCCCGTCTATTGCGGTATTCAATGATGAGGCAGGACATTCCTGGTGGATGCTATGAGTCTATTAATTACGGCTGGCGAAGCACAATCTTACATACTGGATTCCAGTCCAAAAATATCGCTACTCAGATTTGGTTTTACTTGGAAAATTGTGCAATGTTCACTCTTTGGTGGTTCTCGGTTGAGCGTTTTGGCATTAACAGGGTTAAAGATAATAGCCAACTTCCTATGACCTTAATTTTCACAGGATTCATTGTTCTGTCCCTGTTCTTCTTGTTTGCCGCAGTTGGAAGTGGTATGCATCGCCTGGAAAGTCCCTTTAGGAACAATCAACGCCCAACACAGCCAAGCATGAGTTAAAACCAATAGCAGCAAAATACCATAAAACTGCTTAAAATCTTTCAGATGATTTTGATAATGCGTCTTTTGTCGTATTATGGTCTAAAAGTGACAATATTATAGTGTTACTTATTATGGCGTTTTATTTTACATTGTCATGAATTAGTTTTCAGTCAAATTTACAAGAACTTACTACGCTATACGAAGCATTTCAATTTGCGTTTTCCATTTTTCAGACTTTAAATATTTTATTTTGTGAAGAAATAAACTATCAACTTAAATACTGTTGCCTACTTATGCTGACACCACTGAGATAGTAATATTTTATATTACAATTCATCCTATGCACTTTAGTTTTTTGCCTTCAACTTTCAACACTGCTTCATTTATGAGGAAAAGCGATACGTCAAGCGAGGTTTAAATTTGGTTTTGTACTTAACTTTCCTTCAACTTTAAAGTTCTTTGCATGTGCTCACTAAAATTAAATGATAAATTCAAGTCTACTCCACCTTTGGGTACTTATGTATAACTTATTCACATTCTCCGGCGGGACCCGAGGTGCTCTGAGAACGAGTTTTCTTCTTATCCTCGGTTTTGTTTTTCCGCATGAAGAGGAAATCCAGTGAGAATTTTCGTTGCCGCATCTTCGGCTTGGCTGCTTTCGCTTGAGAGGATTCATTTACTCCGTCATCCTCATCACTAGATGAGTCTCCTCGGCCATCAGCTCTTGTGGAACTTTCACTTATTCGTTTTGCATCTTGCTGATAAATTTCTGACAAGCTTTGCCTTCTCTCACTCTGTGGGAAAAAGTATCAAAGATTCCATACAATTACTATGCAAATAAAAGAATACTTTACCTAAATTTTAATCGTTAATAAATTTTATTTGTACTCACAAGACTTCGTCGATAGTTCCTCAATGCCGACCTGTTGATAGTAAATTATTTAGTTTCTTAAAGGAATTTTGCTTCATTTCAAATGTATTATGTGGAAACGTTGAATGCATTATGGCCATATAATAGATAGTATGAATATGATACACTGATAAAAGCAACTTACATTTTCGGATTAACGTGTTAGGAATTGGGGATGTGATGCGTTATCATCCACTCAAAATATTTGTGATCTACAAAGTACAAATATATTTTGCCCCGTAAAGAAATTAGCAAATATCACAAAACACTCGCTAAAAATTAAAACAGTGACTATAAATTATCCTTTTAAAAGTTAGCGTTAGCATGAACAAGCTGCAACTCTATCACCTTTCGTGTAGTATTAGTAAATGAGCTTTAGTGTGTGAGCATGTTACGAAGAGGATCGGAATGAAATCAAGGAATAATTTATTCAAATGAAAGAGGCTGTCCTGACACTTCTGTGAATAACCGTTCCATGTTTTGTGACAACATTAAAAATTACACTAGGTAAACAAGTACATGTAAAAAAAGTCACGAAGATACTTGTTCTTGTATGCACTATTATCTGATTGTGAGTAGATATGTAGGGTATTGTAATATGCTGATATAGATTTAAATGCATTCAACATGAAAAGATTATATGAGAATGGTGAAACCAGGAATTCATTAACTATATAGACTAGCTTGTTGTAGAGATAAATTAGGCGTAGAAGAGCAAAGAATTTTATTGTTTTGTTTATCGCGATTGTACATGTTATCTCGACATACGATGCAGATATTATATTCTCCACAAACTGTGAACTGGCCTGTTACAAAGTAGGCTTTTGGATGGAACAACAGAACAGATCTTTTAGCAGAAATTTGAGTAGGCACGATTGTGAAGCCGGAGCCATACAAAGTAAAATGCCATCAATTCAATGCAAATTTTGATAGGTTTATGAATATAAAGTGTTTGCTTGGTTTTGCATAGTATCATAGTCCTGTGATGAGTGAAATTTGCAGCGCAGTTTTTCTGCAGCCTATAATTACTTCTTGTTCATACCTCAATCAAGAAAATAACTTTTCATGTCATGTCTATTTATTTGATAGTTTTTATTGTTAGCAACTCGCACAAAGAACACAAATTTTGATGAGGTACTGACATTTTATGCAACTACATACAAAGATTGGAGCAAATGCTCGTTTTTTATTATTGATTATAAATATTTATAGAGCATAATACTAATGCGTTTCAAAAATTGAATTTTGATGTACATTATGCACCCCGGTTCCTGTTGCTAAAAGATGTTCCTATTACAAACATATTATATATTATTTAATTAAAAATAGTTGATTGTGTCATTTTATCGTGTTTCGTAGTCTACTACTGTGCAAATCTTTTATTGCTTTATATTTTAGAAAAAAGCGTGCTTGTCGATACGAATACTACGATCTAAAATAGAGCACATAACGTATGAAGGAAACTGAATTGTTTCAGTAATTGAATTGTCTATGTGAGTCTCATTTTATGGCCGCCCTTTTTTTGTGCATTACGGCATGGCTTCCTGTAAACTGTCAGAGTTTTAAGATGGACGAAGTTACCTTCAAAAAATATTTTACAAACCTCCGATACAAGTCGAGCATTTCAGAAAAGAAATCTCACCAAAACGACACAACATGTCTACCTTGTTTTTCTGAAATAATGTTTTGAAATCCTAAACTAATGCATCGTGATAAGTATCATGCAGCAAATTAATCTCAAATAAAATGAAAATTCAGCAACATCAAATCGAAAATAATGTCAAATAGATCAGTGCTTTAATACCAAACCTTAATAAAATAAAAATTATGCGTAGAACATTTTAACCATTACAATAATAGAAATCAAAACGGGTGATACTGATATTAGGAAAACAAGTAAGCAGTTAAATCCGCCGAATTTGCTGAAGATTTTCTGCGATGAGAATCCGGATTCAAGACAACATTATCGCATTCCGAAGACGCAGCCGAATCAACACTTCCTCTTTTGGCGTTTTCCTTTAATACTGATTGCTTCTTTTTCTTTGAAAAGAGAAAGTCCAGCGAAAATCTTCTCTTTGCTTTCTTTTTTATCTCCTCTCGCTCTTCCTCCATTACAGGAGTTAAGGTGGTGCACATGCTTGTTACTCTCTGACGCTTGGGCAATTTCTCATATGAATTGAGATTGATTCCGCGAGTTTTCTGCATGAAAAGACAATTGAGTGTTAATTTTAAAATCATATATTGTAAACGATAGCAAATTATTATTTAAATGTCGTTTTTGTGAGTTACCGAGTTAAACGCTATGTCCGAGGGATGGTCCTTATAATAAGCCAAGAAGGCAAACTCAGCCATTTTGGAAACTGATTATTATATAGGCCTATCTGGTTTGGCTAAAATAGACTGGTACTTTTCTCCTGAAGCAAGTTATATGCTAACTGGTACTTAAAGTCTAGCACGAAAACAAATTATCCTTTTATTTTGTTTGTATTCCGATTGAAACTGATTGAGTTTTGAAGTCAACCCTTCCTTTTATACGTTCTGTGTAAACTCTCTCGATAAAAATTCATATTGTTTACCTATCTTTCTATTTATTTATGCTTTGACACGAAACGAAGCACGCCTGTTGTGTTGTCATTCCAGGTATTTACCGGTGCAAATATGAATATGACATTTTATGACCTCTAGTCATGCAAAAATATTATGCATGAAAGTTCGCCGCATAATATTATTTCTCTTTCCTTTTTATGTGTTGACAATCCATGAAACTGATAAAAATTAAGTACAAAACATAAACAGAACCCAATGTGTAGCATTTAGCGCTAATGTAAGACGCATTAAAAATCCCATAGCTTACTTACATCAAATGCGACGTATAATTACCATAAGTCATTTGGAAAACTACATAAAATCATGTCTCTATATGCTTTCAAACTTTGCCAGAAGCACATACTATGCATTATAAATCATGATGAATGGATCCATTGTATGATAAATTTGAGTGATTTTTTAAATGCAGTGAAATTGGTTTTGGATAGCTATAACCAATTTCATAACCTATAGCTTATAGGCAGCAGCTAGACTGAACGAATCATGAAATCTCATTTTCCAACGACTTTATTAAAGTTAAATTTATCAACTCAAGAGAAACATCAATCAAGGCCAAATCGCACTTTGAGTTGTGACTGGAGCTGAGGCGTGCCACATTATATTTTAACATTAAAAGCATTGCATATTACTGCATACTGCTATATGAACGAGTAATGCGTTAATTCATAGTATAGTAAAAGTTAGCACTTATGTAACACAATGATATTCAGAAGTTTGAGAAACAAGAAACCGCAGCACAAATAATCATATAATTTGTTTAGTATGGCGTGACTAAAATAAAAATCTATTTTTTTGTGGAAATAACGAGAAACTGATTTGTGGCTTATTTACACCTAGAAGATTCCAAAAATTCATTATGCACATCGTAGTTCCACGGGGCTATGTGAGGACAGACTGCAATTTCCAAAGGTTCTCATTATTCCGACAATTTTCAACCTTTTCATTATCCCCTATTTAAAATTATCATGATCGAACTAAATCAATGGATATTTTTGTAGCATAACCTGAAGTGCTGTTATTTTGGTAAGTGTAGTTGAAAGTTCAAAGATGGTATATGGGTGTGCGTATATTTCCGTTATTATTATGATTACGGCAGAGCATTACTAATTGAATCAATTAAAGCCCATTCGTATGGGATATGTGGACTAGATACAGACACTGGCCTTGTCATTGGCAAAACAGGGGGAACGACCGACGCCTCTGTCACTGGCGGTGATGTTGCGACTGTTGTGAATGGTAATGCTACATGCTTATTAATTGGATTTTTGGTGGCCGTCGATGTGACAATTTTACTTGCACATGGGACACTACGAACACCATTATCATAGCAATGCTTTCGAATCGATTGAACAGAACTGTCTTGTAAGTAATTTAAAACACTGATAAATTCCAGCATTCGGCACACTTGAGACGTTTTATACATTATAAGTGGAAGCCAGTAAATGATGAGAAGAAGAGCTGTTCCGGTCCATTGATGAAATGGTGGTGGCAGCAAATGCCTAGTTGCGAGCACAATAAATGATGTAGTCGCAGCGATGTTGTATACTTCCAGGTATACCCATACTTTACATTTGAAAGGATTCATCTAATTAAAAAATAAAATGAAAATTACAAATTTTAGACTCTAAAGCAATAAACGTACATAATTAACTTTCTTCCTTAAAATATTAATATTTTACCTCCATCACACCACAATATTTCAAATGCAGTATGGCTGTAGCGCATAAACCAAAATGACTGATTCCCAGTAAGGCTGCCAATAGTTCTTGATATTTGGAAACAAGTGGAAATCAGTTTAAAGCAACCAAGAAGTGATTGTCAATAAGCAAAATATTTTGAAAAGCAACTTACTCCTCGTATCCGGTTCCCTACATTTCAATATTTCCACGAGGGCAACTATCACCAGTCCAGAGAAAACAATCACTGCTATGCTATGACCAAACTGTTTATATTTCCATACGCATTAGTTATGAATCAAATGAGATTTGGTTCTTCATACTGAATCTACTACCAAATGTACCTATGAAATTAAATCACTTACAATCTCTTTGCAGAGTTTTGATCTCATTTTTCTGTGAAGTTCCAGAAGTCGCTCCATGTGGTACTAAAGTTTTAATGTCACCAGAATGGATAAAGATACTTCAACGTTTGAAGAGGACTGAATTCCCCTTTTAGTCAACAATTTTCTTCCAAAAACGAGTTGGCTTTGGCAATAATGTGTAAACCTAGTTTATGTGTAGGAATTTCATGTTCAAGTTTTTGTTCCTCTAGGATTTTGAATTTGCAACTATTTTTATTTTGTGAAATATTTTTAAGCAAAAATTTTAAAATGAGAACAAGGTTGTATTGTGTAAATTAGCATTGTAAACATAGGTAAACTTTTCACAACAAACCCAAACCTTACTTGATACGACTTACAGAAAAACTAAAAAGCAATGCATCTTTCATGCTTTCAGGTGGGAACCTTCTTGTACAAAGGTGATGTCATAATTTTAAAGATGGAAGAAATAAAGCATGTCCTGTTTCCTTTCTTTGAAGAACATGAATGGATTTTCGAAAAGCAAATAAACATTTCATGAGACGTTTGTTTAAATTTTGATATAAGCTGGAAAGCTCTATATAATGCGTACATTTACAGTTAG
Organism: Willowsia nigromaculata; assembly: GCA_034700605.1. Lineage (NCBI taxonomy): Eukaryota > Metazoa > Arthropoda > Collembola > Entomobryomorpha > Entomobryidae > Willowsia > Willowsia nigromaculata. Next base: position 12,414 of record JAQIXX010001626.1, read on the forward strand.
ATATATTGGATGCACACATATCACAACATGCAGAATTGAGAACATTTTATTAGTACTCTGAACATTCTATGCTATTAAATTTAGTTTAACTTTCTTTCATTAACAATATTATGTAAATTGTTTATATAGTCCTATGTACAAGAATAAAAATATGCAATAGATCATCCAGAAAATTTTCCCTTGTCTTTGAGCGACAGGGCTATTCACGTACTTTTTTGACAGAGAACTTGTTCATTGAAAACACTAAAATAATTTCATCGTCCGATAAACCAGGTTTCCTAAAAAAAAGATGATGTGATGATCTTTTATTTATTCTCTCATCCACATGGCCGGATTAGCGTAGCGTATGAATAGTACTGACAGCGCAAGAATGGCAAGATACATGGGATAGCCGACTGCATTTCTTCGTCTACGAATTTCCATCGATTCACTGAAAGTGTCCAATGTTTTCAACAATAAAGCATCATTGTTCATGTTAAAATTTGCTGATATTCCACCAGGCTCGGCACAATCATCCATTTCTTCAGCCATCTTGAAGACAGCATCCACCTGAGCATCAATCTCTCGTTCTAATTCATCCTCCCATTCGTTATCACTGTCACGGTCGTGTAAAAATATAAACCAATAAATCTATCCTTTCAGTTGGATTTTTGAAATGATTATCAGCTCTTAAATTTATGTCTATTGAAAAAACCTAAACCTTGGACAAGGTGATAATGAGGAGAACCAGGCGCGGATCTTGCTACCAACATTATTCAGCATCTTTTCTTATCAAAAGACGATGAGCTATAAATGCTGTCAGGATAGATTGCTGGTTTTCAGGTCACTGGATAGGGGTAGCAGAAAAAAGACGAAACTGAAACTGGAAGTTTGTGAAATTCACACTTTTACATGATTTACCGTTTCAGAAAATACAGCTCGAGCTTGTATGATTTGAACTTTTATTCACATTTTGAGTTTTACGATGCAAAATTTATTGGTGACGAGGGCTATAAGTCCATTCATTCTCTTCAAGCTATGGAAACTTACAAGCCAAAAAGCTTCAAAGTCTGAAGATGCGATGCATCATCAATATCAATCATCAAGATTGAATTAAGAGCCTCTGTTTTAAGGTGACCGACAATATTGGACACCAGATGAGCCCAAATGTATCCTGTTTTGTAGTTTTTGGAATATTTTCAGAGTTGATGGTTTTTCCAGTTTTGTAAATCAATACAATATGAATGATGATGCAATTACTAAGAGGTCTGTAAACATGAACAAGAAGTGTTGTAATAAGACCCGTGTTTGTGACCCTACTGCTGAAGCTTATGTAAGATGTACCTATAATGATTTTTATCGGCTTGCTATATATTATATGCTGTGCAGATTGTTGGCGTGAAACATGTCTTATCAAAAAATTGGGGTAACCATCGCTTGCGATGTCCTTTTCTCTTTTTTTAGAGAATTGCAAATCAAAAAGCCCGTTTACGGGCTTCTGATACCCGCGATCCACTATATACCCTTCGTCAGCAAGAATACAGTCGACACTTGGCAGCACTCGATAAAATCAAGGCTGAAGTTGATAACTCCCCTCCACTTGTTCCGAAACCACTTTATCATGGTCTTCAACGGGCAAATAATTCCACCTTATTTCAGGCAAAAATTGAAGTCGCCAATGCGAAGTTGCTACGAAAATTGGCAGCCATTTACAATGGTTCTTTGAAGGTTGACGCATATATATTAATGAATAATGTTTGGAATTCTTTTATGAAACAAAAGGAGGCTTACTGAACATTTACACGTATCATTTTAGTCAGGATTGGAAACCAGACTAAGTCCCACAACGAAATGCATTCGAAACAGAACGTATGAGAGAACAGTAAAAACGATGGAATTAATGTATCAAAACATGCAAAAGTTTCAATCGCTGAGAAGAACGGCAAGTGTCCTACTTTATAGCAATATTTTTCCAGTTATTGTTTCATAAAATGTCACTCAAACTCATAAATGCAAGTTTACCACATTTGCAGAAGTCAGTATACTCAACAGAAAAGATGCGCAAGTGGTTCGTCCAACAGGAGCAGCACAGGGATAGAATATCCAAATATCCAAGCATACATAAGCCAAAAATTTGTCCTTTGCCTTTCCGTAAAGTCATGGAAAAAGGTTTGGCAAAGCCTAGACAGTATGCCTATTTGTTAATTGAGATTGAAGATCTACAAGCAGAAAACCTTGTCATTGAACTCTATGCAGATGCGTGTCCATTTACTGTCAAGAATTTCCAGCGTCTCTGTACGAACACGAAAGCGACCTCATGTGACTGCAGAACTTATCGGTATGACACATTTTCTTGATACTGATACTCTGAGGCTAGGTTAATAGATCTCTTATCAAATCGAATGCACGTATCATTAAAGCTGTAAGAAAATCGATCGTCTTCATTGTGTCCAAGTTCTCGATGGGAGCTTCAGAAAAATTTATTGGGTAGTTGGGGAACATGTTGATTCTTCTGTTGAATACACGCCAATGATGCTGCAGGAGAGTTCACCGTAATGGGCATAAAATATTAATCGTCAAAATAGAATTAACTCAACAAATAGGAATTTGAATCAATTGCTTTTGTTCAAAAAATTTCCACATGAGTAGAATTTCTCATACTGAAGCCGGCTTGATAACGAGACCAAAGAATCGATCCGGAGGAGTGTTTTTTATTACAATTGGACCTTGTACTCACTTGGATCAATTTTGTTATGTATTTGGTAAGATCGTTGGGAAAGGAATGGACTTTTTGAAAAAGGTTAATATCACAGAAATACTAAAATGCTCGTAAAACAGAAGATGTCATGCTAATAGTCGCTGATTACAAGTCACAGAAACTAAATTGGCATAGGTATTCTAAATTTTTCCTCGACTGATGTTTTCGGGCAGATGGAAAATAGGAATATTGAAGAAAATGGAGAGCCCGTAATCAGTATGCATATAACTGACTGTGGTGTAGTTGGCAGTGTTGACGAAGTTCCTCCACCAATGCTTTTGCATGATTTTATCTCTCAAGTTCGTTTGGAAATTATACCATTTATTAAACGCGACCCTGATAAACCAGGTGAATGGGTGGGAGGTAAAGCCACATTTGCTGAGCACTTGAAACAGCGCGTTGCAGAGAGTCAGCAGCGATTTGAGGATACAAAGAAGGAAGGAGATGAAATGACAGAGGAATATGGAGATTATACTGCAGCTGGTTTGATCACTTGAAAAGCTCAGGGAAAGCCGGCATATAGATGAAGTCCCAAAAAAATAGTTTTTTATAGTCCAAAAAGTCAAGCTTCAGTAATTGGAAATAAAGAGAACGTTTTGTATGAACTGAAAACATGATTTTACTTTATAATGACCAAATTGCTTAGTGGAATGATAATGAAAGCAAGCAAAATTAGATAATTCTTATTAACTGGTTCAAACTTAACAGGAGAATATAAAACACGTGACTTGAATAACCCCTTATCATTGCTCAACAATAGCAAACAGAATTAACTCATTATTTTTTAGCGTCTACCACATAAATTTTTCTGATGTTGTAAATTTGCCATACATCCTACAAGTTTATTTACTTACATACAGGTAATCATTAGGTAATTACAGGAACATAAAGTAGAAACAGACAGTAGCTGCAAAAGTTGAATAATAGTAGTTATTTTAAAAACATTGACATAATTTATATGCTGTATAAGTATAGATAAAAGTGCATATAGTGCACCACCGTGTACCTTGCATTATTGGCAAACTAAAACTAAAGTACCAATTGTACTCAAGCATCACACTTTCAATTTTATTGTCTCTCCGCATGCATGTTTCAAATTTAATAGACATTCGTTTCTACTCTATTATGCAACCCAGTATGCATCATGACAATGACTTTAAAAACGGCTTGATGCTGCTTATGAAGATCCGCTTGTGATAGTTTCTAAAACACAACAGCTTGCGGTAATGATTTGATAAATTATGTGCTTGTCAAACAGTCTGCGACCTGCGAGAATTAAAATATTAATGATGATGACGCAAATTTAAAAGTATTGTAATTAGGTAATGCAGTTAATTTTCTTTTCTATTAACTTTGACATTCGGATTCGGATTGATGGGACAGGTGCTCATCATAACGTGATGATGAATGAAAATAATGAATCAAAAACAATTTGGCAGAGTAGCTCTTTAAATACGGCATGCGTGCAGGATTCTGAAAGTCATCTTTTCAAACCTATAGGGAAATAGAACATGTAAAAATATTAAACGCTATGCTAAATAACATGTGAATTTTTACAAAGTGCGGAAAAATGGTTGTCTGTCAGAGTCAGACTACGCCTATCTCACGTGTGTAATGTTAAATGGGAACACACAAGCCCGTTGATTATTATCAGTCATGATCATGTATACATAAATACATGATCTAGATAGAATGAGATAATTTATGTACATATTATGGGCTAGTTTAAACAAAACAATATTGGTTGAATGCGATTGCCTGTATGCAATTCAGTAAAAATGCGGTAGACGTTTGTTTCGAAATTAATATGCCTAGGCGTAATTTTGTCCAACAATTATTCAATGGGAGTTTACTCGCTAATATTTGTATTGTATTTTTAATTTCAACAAACGAGCTACGCATTTGAACTACGAACAATCGTGAGTATTCCATTTGTAATTTTCCCCTTACAATTACACTGCTGCTAATATTTTCGATTGTTTGACGTGAGTTACAAACCATTTTCAACGAATCTACACTCCAAATAGTCCAAATATAACCTACATGTACTTGAGACATGCGAACAAAATACAAGGAATTAAAAATTGTTAATGTTGGAGTGAATTTCAAGGAAAATCGAAAGTAATGTATGAGCCTCTTTGCACGAAGAAATACATACATTGTACGAAAGTAATTTCACATTACGCAGAACAATGCCAAAAAGATTTCCACATATACCTGCTCGGTAGTAAAATTAAAGGTGCATTGGGATTGAGAACCTACGTACCTGCGTATGGTCAGAACTGTTTTATTTAAAGTGAAGCCCTATTATGATGACATTGCATGCACAAGCGCATCATTAGTTCTCTCTCGTGTGAGACTTTATGATTACTATTAGCACTACACAGAGTGTGAGTATTGCAAATTGGATGACTTTGGCATGTTCATGCTTTTGGCTTGAATTTGAGAATTCGAATGAACAGGTTCACTCAAAGCTTGTAAAATATTTTAATAAAAAGCTGATCTCTCAACATGGATGGGCAAATAGAAGCATGCAGGACGATATTGGCTATGAATTGAAAAATGAAATGGAGATGAATCTGCATGAAAAACATATTATCTATTATTCTGTCAGACTACTGGCAGTGGAAAAATTAGAATAGAGAAGTGATTTCTACTTTGTAAAGAACGTCATGCATAATTATATTTTAGAGTGAAGTGATCAGAAAATTTAAATGTAGGTTATAATAATGTGACTATTCACATTAATCAATGTGTTTAATTTTCATCCGAAAGCAGCATATGTCTTCAAATGAGTGGTTGTGGCCGTGACATAAGAGAAAAATAATATATTGACTGGTGCAACGCGCCTGGGTTGTATGTCAATCACAAGTCACTTTGTCATATTCTCCTGGAGAGAAATATTACCTCTGCTCGGCATGCATGAAATCTCTTCTAAGCGTCTCATATTTGTAGATGCCAATTGTGGGGCTATATTTGACAGAGTGTGTTGAGTTCTTGCAGGTATTGCGGTTAGACAAATTAAAATTTCACTAAAATGAGGAACTTTTCAGTTAATTTACTGGTGGTTCTAAGTGCTTTGTGTTTTGCATGTATAAAATGTGAATCACAAGTACAAAAAGTAACTTTGCAAAATGAAAAAATTCCAGGTGAATAAAGTAAAATATTTGAAAGTTTCGTTGAAACTTTTAGTTTTTGCAATAATATTTACAAGTCAAAAGAAGTATAAAGTTTTAAAATGGTCATTTGATTAGATTTTCTCGCGGAAGCAACCCTTTCGTCAGAATCAACTACAACCACTGCTTCTCCAGTAGCACCGTCATCAAGAGATATAGAGCGTATGAAAGAGGAACGCTTTAAGAAAGTCACCGGAACTGAATGTAATATATAATTTTAAATGCTTACAATAAGTCAAGTGCAAAAGTTGAGATACAGGTCAAATTCCCACTTTCTAATATTATTCCGTTTGTAGCTGCTGAATTCTGGAAGGATATAGCACAATCAGCATTGAGAGACCGCAAGCATGTTAAACCAATCGAGAAAATTGCCAAAAACATAATTTATTTTGTTGGAGATGGTATGAGTGTTTCGACAATTACCGCATCCCGTATTTTTAAAGGACAACGTTCCAATTTCAAGTTTGGAGAGGAGGCTAGTCTTCACATGGACACATTCCCATATCTCGGGGCTTCAAAGGTACATATATGATTATTTCTACATTTAAACTCATGAATAAATTGAGAACTTGAATATCTATGAATTTTTTTTATTTTACTGTAGACATTTTGTAGCGATGCGCAGGTAGCTGACTCAGCATGTAGTGCCACAGCATTATTTTCAGGGTCAAAAACCAACTACAAAACCATTGGAGTGTCTCCAAATGTAATTATGGGGGATTGCAATGCACAAATGAAAAAGGAAAATCAACTTTCCTCAATTTTGGAATGGGCACAAGTGAGTACATATACAAACGCTTTCTACCGACTGGTGCGTATCTTTTAATCATAGGAATCAATTGCGATTTTGATGTCTTTGTACAGAAAGCAGGAAAATCCACAGGTATTGTTACAACTACAAGAATAACACACGCTACTCCAGCAGGAACTTATGCTCACATTGCGCACCGAGACTGGGAAAATGACGCTGAAATAATTAAGGCAGGATTTGATGCTGAAAAATGCGATGACATTGCAGAACAGCTCATTCTCTCAGAGCCAGGCAAAAATATTAATGTATGAGGCGAAATTTTGCAAGCAATTCAAGCTCAAATGAACATACCTATAGCATGTTGTGCTTATAGTATACTTACCTTCATATTTGTTATTGTGGCAAATTATAGGTGATCCTAGGCGGGGGTAGAAAACATCTCCTTCCATCATCCGTCTTTGACCTAGAAAACGGCCAGAAAGGAATGCGAAACGACTCCAAAAATCTTATCGAAGAGTGGAAGCTACAGAATTCAAAAAGGAAGGGGAAATATGTTGATAATGTGGTAGATCTTCTTCGAGTGAATTCAAATGAGGTCGATTATTTGCTTGGACTCTTTGCTCCTGACCATATTGAATACGCAGATAATTTAACCATGAACAATGATCCAACTTTGCTCAATATGACCAATATAGCAATAAAAATTTTGAGCAAGAATCCCAACGGATTTTTCTTGATGGTCGAGGGTGGCCGTGTGGATCATGCCCTTCATGAAAATTTTGGACAACGTGCCCTCGCAGAGGCAATTGAACTGGATCGTGCTATCGAACATGCTGATGCCGTCACAGACGATGAAGATACTTTAATTGTAGTTACTGCTGACCATTCGCATGTCATGTCCATTGCTGGTTACCCAGTTAGAGGTAATCCTATCCTTGGAATTGCTGACACCTCAGACATGGACAACCTTCCTTACACAACAATATCCTTTGCCAACGGACCCGGCTTTAGAAACCACACAAACGGCATCAGGCCAAATGTTGCGTCGGATGACATGAAAAAAGTGGATTACCGGCAGTATACAGGAATTCCACTGAAATATGAAACTCATGGTGGAGAGGATGTGTTCATATTTTCAAAGGGTCCTTACTCTCATTACCTAACTGGGGTCAACTTTCAAAATTACATTCCCCATCTTATGGCATATGCTTCCTGCATTGCACCAGCAGGGTTAGCTCAATCTCCAATATGCGATAATCCGGATAGCAACGAGTTGGATGGTGGTGCAAATACATCCGCTGCTGTTGCTGGCCAAATGGTCAGTTTCTCGTTGATGTACAAAATACTAGTAGTATTATTAGCCACATATCAAATGCATATTTGATTCCTATTTGTTCCTTACTGTGATTCTATTCTTAAAGCTATAATCTTTTAAAACTATGCCGTACCTGTTATATCAGTTAAGAAAAATCATCAATCATTTATGTAAGCAAGCCAGAAAAAGTGATATATTTTATGTTTATTTTTGATTTTAGGTGTAAATAAGCCATTACTGTTAATTTTATGAACTTAAAATATTTTTAAATATCTAAAAGCCATAATCTTATAGAGTAGATTTTCAGTATGCATGTATAATGTAAGACAATAAAGATTCATATGCAAAGTTATATGGATGCAGTAACATTTTTTAATGCATTCGGAAGAAAAAGGCGGAGAAGACGCTATGACTGGTAGAAGTGGAAAGCTAATTAATCGCCTAACCAAAAGGTGAGTGAACGGGAGATCAACCTCTAACAGAGGGAGAGTACTTTAGTAGTAGTACCAATGACAGAACAGAAGGTAAGACGTGGAATGAAGGTGTTATAATCATACTAGTAGAAACGTAGCAGTTTCAACAAACGCCGGAAGCAATAGAATGAGATAGGTAACAACAGGTGGTGCTACAATAATACTTATTGTTGCATTATGGACTAAAAAATGATGCTTTACTTGCATTAATTGCAAGTGCGTTTTGTTCATATTATGACAGCCGTGACATGAACCTTTAAATTGGTATTTGAAAAAAGCGTTTGTTAATAACAAACTTAATTCTGGCAGGTTAAGGACTTGGGTTGCGTATTGATAATCCAAAACAGTATTATTATTGTTCAAGTCGGAAAATGTGCTAGTACAATATTTTCTTCACGAAATGTAAAAAACGGTAAGCGAAAACTAAATATGCTATCGCTGCAAATGAAACAAAAACATGCATAGGTACCAGTGATATGCTATACGGAAAATGTCATTGATAGGTACGTATGAAGTCAACACTTGTACCAGTGTCAGCCAGTAAATATTTACATGTCAATTACTTATATTCTGAGCTTTATATTACTCCATGAAGCCTCCTCCATTTATGATTATCGACACCAGGACACTGAAGAGTATCGATACAATGAAGTTGAAAGATTATTTAATATCTAGTGTATGGTTGGTTTTGATGATAAAGCTTTGTAGAGTCTTCTCATTTTTTTAATATACGAGTTTAACTTTTGACATTTCAATGTTGTGTCAGACACATACCAGGAAAGAGAAATATATCTCGTATCTTAATGATAGCATGCATAATATCTTGTTGGAATGTCAAGTTTTGTGATGGTCTTAAGGAAACTTTCACAGATTGAGTTATACACTACATGACCTAACTGTGATTGAATGATATTATACAACCGGCTTTTTATAAGGCGTATGCTCTTTCGATGGTTGACAATTATGGTCTACAATTCTACTACAAATAATTATATGCACTTACTTCAATTCCAGCATAGGATTTAAGTGTCAATAAATATCCAATGTATTCAATATTTTTCACCGGTGATATCGGGTTCCGTAGGCTAGCCAATCAGAATTTTTAACCGTAAAAATCAAGGCCAAAAATCCTAACCCGCTAATCCACAGTCCCCGGAGAAAGTGAAAATATTGCATGAGCGGTATAAGTTAGATGGAAGACGGAATTGCCCCAGTGGATTTATTCTCCTTTGTGAAATATTATGGCAAATCACTGACAAAAACTCACTTTTGAAATTATTTTTGCTTTATTTGGAAGTAGAAAAAATAGAAACGTTCTGACTGTGGTTCAAAAGGATGATGACTGTATGAAGTTTATTCAGGTTCTGAGAGGGTATATCTAACTTCCAGTGAGTCTCGGCGGAAACTGTAAGGCTAGCAAAGATGCTAGATTATACTATGGATCTAAAAGGGTTTGATGGTACTAGCAGATAATTATTCAGATAGTCTGAGATTGGCTAGTGAATAAAAAGGATTCACAATTGACTTACTCCGTTTGTTCTTTTTTGGTTTATAAAATAAAATAAAAACTGACAACTCATATAGGTGCACCTTTCCACTTTCCGCCCTGCATTTCTATTAGTTAGCTCAAGTGGATATATTACATACACCAAGCCGAATTCAACAAACTATGAAAATTTAGCATTCTAGAAGCAAAATCGGTAGTGCAGTAGAGGCCAAGTAACTCCTTGACCGGCCAAATAAAATCCACCCATCCGTCAAGTCTTCCCCGTCGACGAAAAAATGATATCATCTTACTCACTGAACCCTTACGAATCCAGTTTTGAGAGGAAGACTACCAAAAATACCAGGCTCAAAATGCATGCATTCATGTATACCACATTCGGATATGTACGAATTTGAATCAACCACAGAACATAATGCTATTACCAGTAGGCATCTACTTGCCAATTAACTCTGAAAATAGCTAGATTTAATTCAACGGTTATTTACATTCGGAGCGTGCCAAGAAAGAACATTGATAAAATACAAGTCTGCTCTCTGCTCTGTTTTCGCTGCCCCAACATCCTCTAGAATTTTTATTGTTTGTACTTTTTATGAACTGGCTCCTTTAATTCATTACATAATCATACAAATTAATAGCAATAGCTGGTATCAGGTCAAAGCCACTTCGTTCTAGCGTAGGTGTACATAGGTAAAGGTACACACAATCTACACTTCAATGAAGGGATAGCAAAACACCTGCATCTTAAGAGGAAACGAATTTTGATATGGTGTATGCAAAGAAACCAATTAAGAGAGAAAAGATACAAACGGAAACGGTCGTTTCTTTCTGCTTGTTTGCGCAGTCATAATATGTACGTAAGGTGTAGTATTCTTATAGGAAAGCAGTTTTTTGTTCTTTTGAACTTAAACCTTACTTAAAAGCACATTTGTGGATGCGAAAATGATACATCCTCAATGAAAATGTGTGATAACATGTTCATATTTACGAGTTATGACTTTTTAAATCTAGAAAAGTGTAGACAACGCTAGTTTGCGGTGCACCTGCCAGTCGATATCCTATAAGCAGATCATTCACTTTTCAACCCTGTATAGGAAAGTATTTAATGCTTTCTTAATTAAATTATACACAAGAATATTACTGAACCATGGGCCAGTCTACCTGTTCGTCCACTCATTCATCAATTCATCATCATTCATGATATAATTATTTTCAAAGTGTAGAAGCCTCTAGAATAGGATTTACAAATGTCGCACCTTATCATATGGCAAAAGAATCATATTTACTTGATTTACTCAAGTTTTCAATCAAGATTTATCATAAATCTGTACTTATGTATAGCCAAGGAAGCATATTCTACGATGTATCTCCAAAATGTAACAGGAAAACTTGTCGTTTACAATTTCAATATGCTCTTGTGACAAGAAAAGCGATAAATGTATAACCTCACTTAATGGATATAAATAAATCATGGATCGATAAATTGGCAGAACCTTCAAAGAACTTTTTAGCAACTTCAGACAAGCATACAACCTTTTATGTATCATAACTTCTTCTTCAAAAGCCTGGAGAATGATATTTATGATATTTATAGAAGTCTTCAAAAACTTTTTGACATTTATGTAACTCGACTACTTCCGTAGGATCAAACAGGTTAAGTGAAGTGCGCAAATACTACGTGGGCTCCAGCAAACTGAGAGTTTGCTACCATATAAGTCCTTGTTAAAAATCTATTGATCTATTGATGTTACTTTTGCAAGTTGCATGAGTCGAATAAGTGTTAGATCAAAAGAAAATCATCGCATGATAGTCACCTAACTACAAATTAAAATAATTTCCAACTTCCCCGTTCATATCATACAAACACCTTTTAATTTGCAACTCAACGTGCCTGTCTCATGACAGAGTCTCAACTTCATCATAGAAAGATGTTATTATAAGTACCTACTTTTTACCTTGAATACAACCAGAAACTTCTTAACGGGCTATACAGAATGGTTAGTGTGAAATTAATGCTATGAATAGAGAAACGGCAACTACCGATATCTTCACTCCCTTTCAGTGAAAAGACGTTTCACATAAAATCAAGCCATCTTGGGTCATTTAACTTATCAAAGTATCGTCTAACTAATAAATTTTTATGCATTATTTGGTCATCATCATCAGAACAAGTTAAAGTCACAATTTCGCAATCGTCATTATGAAAGCTTTCTCGTGCTTTATATATTTTTACATAAAATTGAAAATGAGGCTGCTAATCATGAAAGTACATGCTACAACATAAAATCTTTTTAATAAAAGCCTACTCAGAGAATCGTACTATAAACTTGAATGTTACGGTGACGGGGTGTGTAGAAAAATGCGCAGCTACAATATAGAAAGCAAATACTAAGCTGATGTATAAATGCAAATTTTTTTTGCAGAAACTTTGGTGAACTGCTTCTACTTTGGTCATTGAATATTTTACCAGAGAGATAGATCAAGAACAACCTTTTCCTTCGTTCCACATCATACCTAACGTGAGTAGGAAAGATCTTCTGCACTTAATTTATTCCTATCCGCAGATTTTGATTAATCACTTTGATAATATACAATAAAAATGAGTTTGCTACTGGCTTCTGGCGCAGCATACACCTGCTATTAATGATGCTCTTGATGCTGTCTAAATGCACAGACAAAAATCTTATCCAAGATAGTTACGTGCATGCATGCGTCTGCTGCTGACACTTTAAAATAATTGTGTTGGTAAACTACAAGTGTCCGAAAGTAACTTGATTTTGTCGATGGAATAGAATAATGCAACCACTTTTGATATTTTGTGAATTTTATAGCCAGAAAACGTTCAGCACAAAACAGGTAGCATTTTAAGCATTATGAGTTGTATAACGATGCATGCATTCAAAAAACTAAACCAACTTTTTTTCTTTTCCAGGCAAAAAGATTCGTCGGTGCAAACGGCAACACGAAATAATATACACGCTCTGCTGAACACGAACACATATATTAGTTGGAGCATATATTTTTTTTAGATTCAGATTCAGCTTGATTTTTTATCTATCTTCATTCTGGTGCTGATACTATAATTTACTATCTTGCTGTACAGCCTGAAACTTGTCTCTCCCAATTGGGCTGGGATTCATGGGAATAAAAGTTTAATTCGTGCAGAGAGTTGAACTGTGGGTTGTTTCATACAATACATTCTGCATGCTGCCACTTCCACACACATTATATACTGTATAAGAACAATTTGAAATGAGCAATATAGAAAACTACTCTTATGAATATAATGTTGATACATGCAAGTCAACAGCACGGTAAAAATGAGAGAAAAAGAGGTTTTTAAAATAAAAATTAAATTGAAACTTTTCACATGAAACATCTGCAGACATTTTTACATTTACAGACAGCAGTAGTAGCGGAACTAGCTTACACCTTTTTCTTCCCAATGAACGATTTTGTTTCTTGAACTTCCTGTAATTGAAACGTTTGCTAGATTTGGACAAACTTAATCACATGACCATCACATGATGAACTTTTTTTATGAAGCAAGTTTTTTTTTCAGAAAAGGAAATCAATATTTTATCTTTTCTGCATTCGCATTTCTTTTATTAGTAATATTACGATAATTATGTAAAGCTTACCTTTCCTTCGGATTCTTGTCGTTTTGAAATTGGCTGTTCTCTTGTGTAAACTTATTGATTGAGAGAGACGCAACGGATGAAGAATTTTCACGGATTTGATTAGTAACGGTGATATCTTAGCCTCAAAGACATTACCAAAGATTGCATTTACAACATTTAAATTTTCTAGCTGTATATGCACCTCTGGTATCCATTTAAGGCTAAAAAACTGACGATGATAATCTTTAATCCGGCAGGTGCTCCTCCTTCTCTCTGCATCCCGTCATTTTCTGTCCGCAAGCACGGTCGCCTTTACATCTATGACAGGGTGATTGTGACTGCCACTCGCGCAAATCTTCTTCGTCTCTTTATGATGCGTTGCTTGGCTTGAACTGGAGTTCACAAAACAAACAGCAAATTCTATTGATGATGATGACAAAAACCGAATATGGTCAACTTGTATCTACCTCACCAATCTAATCTTTTCTCCTCCGTGGTGGTCACATCTGCTTTGTTATGCTTGCCCGCAGAGGTTGATAAAGACAAATACTTCAAAAAATGACTAATACCAGAAATACGGGGAAAAGTGTATAAAAATTTATCCGATTTGATCTTTGCTTCTTTCCGTTGTTTGTAAATAGAACTGTTTACACGATCAGTTTTGGAGTGCGTTTGTTGCAGGAATAAGATTGACAGCAAAGTTTGGCTAAAGGAATAAGCACAGCAAACGAAAGCTTCCTCAAACCGCTAACGAACGATAATATGAGTAGTTTGAATGTGATATTATTATTATTATATCATGGCAAAGCAATAGCTAAATATTACGTTCCTTCATCCAACATCCCCACTACTACAGTCACTATTACAACTTCTACTTTTGTGCATGCATTAAGCTTAATTTTTTTTATTCCGACTGTTTCATGCCCACATTGAATGCTTTTTCTTGATGACCGTGAGGATTGCATGTAATCACAAGGTGAATCAAGTATATATAATTTCTAAGGTGGTCCACGCAACTATCATCTACTATAATTTACTCTTACTACCAGAATCACCAAACCAAGAATGTGTGTAACAAGTTATATAATAATAAATACATCCATATATATTCAAGTAATGTATATATAATAAGCAATGTGAGTGGAGAAAGAGAGAGTAACAACATATCATGAAAAGCCAGTTTTTCATGCATATATCATGAAACATTCTCACTGGATGCTGTAAATTCGCGATTCACTTTTTTGCACGTTGCGAATCAAACCACTTCCAGTCAAACCTACAAAACATGATTATCCTCATCATCACCAGCGAGAGCAACAGAACCACAGACGAGCAGGATCATCAAACATTATATAAAAATCTGAAGAAAATTATGCGTTGAGACACGGCATACGGTAGACAGGTATTATGTACATACCTATTTACGTGTTATGACCAACGGCCAATGCAAAATCAAGATCAAGTTGATGCGAAGGAAAATAAAATATTGAAAATGTGTAGCTTGATTTTTCATAAGATATTTTGTCTAAAGAAAGGAGATGAGACAAAGAAGGAGAAGACGAACCAAAGAAAGATAATATATTGTTGCGTTGGACGTTTTTTACTACTGCGGGCGTACAACCAGGAATGCATATTATTACGATCTCACGAAAACCAGGGATGATTAGGCATGTATTAGTCGTTTCCAATTTTTACGTCATGATGAACCAACATTAAGTAATAACAATAATGATATTGTGCATTAATATCAATAATGCATGACTCTCTCCATTGACCACTTGTCATAGTTGAACTATTCTACAGTAAATATTAACAATAGAATATACAAGATTCCAAAAATCTAGGTAGATATGTAGAAGTAGTTTTGCAGAAAAATCTACAAATTTTACAGAAATGAATGTCTTCCTACTTGCTGCCGTTAGTTGTACAGTAAAAGAAGCAAACTTATAATGTTTTCTAAAACGCAACATTAAAGGAAGAGAAAACTGGAACTTTGCACTGAATAAGTTCAATGCAACCTACACACGTGTTTGACCTTTCATAAAAGCGTAAAATAATTACATATTAAAAGATTATTGCAACCACTGCAACATATTCTGAGAATCAACTGACAATTTTCTATACAATGCTGTAGTTTATTTTGTATTTCATTTTTTCACAGTAATAGAAACAGCAGTGATGTATATCCATACATTACCCCAACTGCAAATACTATGAAAAGTTGCCCGTCGGGAAGAAAGAGATAGCATGCCATAAACCTGAATATGAGTTCTTTTGATTATCGAAACATTCATGTTAAGATAGTTGGTAAGAAGGAGGAAGTAATATAAATTAGGGATGCAAAATTAACTATGTTCTCTAAGAATTTATCAGATATTTCTAAAGCATAATAAAAATCATCCTTTCTAACATAGATGAATAGAAGCGTTACTGCAACTTTGGTATCATATCATTTCAGTATTACCGGAATGGAATTACAGTATTGCGTTGTGCCCGAGAAAGGCAACCCCGGGAGCAGTGGCCAGATAAAAGATTTATGCAAGGCGTGCTTCCCTCTTTACTTCATTCACACTAAATGCACTGAATAATTCTACTATTTAACAATTTGAAAAGAGTTGCTCTTTGCTCTGTGGAATAATGAACTCACAATTTGGTCTTTCGGTGGTGCAAGTAGAAAACTTGCCCATTGTTAAAATGAGAATTCGCATTTAATGCAGAAGTCACAAGATCCTCCCTTCACATGTTGTCTGTTGAGCGAATATTTTTTATGCAAAAGTATGCGCCAATGTTATATACACTTTCCTAAAAATACTATAAAATCAAAAAATACGTATAAATTAGAAATGAACAAAATCTGTTGATAGATTACTACATTAACATCGACTTTGTTTGAAAGCCGAAGTAATTGGAAATTCTACTCACTAAACGGATTTACATAATATATGCACTATCATTTCAGCTTCAAACACTCTCCAGAACATGTCAACATGCATGTGAACATACATGTCAACTGTAAGGCATATTGTAAACTATAATGTGCATTGCAAACCTTGTTGAACCCTTTTTTAAGAAATCAAAATCATTTCCTTTGTGTCCAGCTTTATACTTTCCTTTTAAACAAACTACTTTTTGTAAGAGTTATTAGCTAATTGTGTAGAAAAATCGAATAGGTATATATAATAATTAGTAACATGTTATCCTGTAGCTTGCCACTGTATTCTCTGATTACTTTTGTTTCCGTGCTCATCATCAGTTGTCATTTGTTTCTTTAACTTTGTGCATGTGAAATTTCTTGATATAGACACGTTCCAGGGGATATGCCAACACTTTTTTGCATCCGGACAACATAATATCTTTAATCCTTGTAATTAATCGGATGTACGCTGAATAATTCATTATAAAGAGTATGTGCAACAACGCATACGTGACTTGTTGCGCATCGTCGAATTACATGAACCGATAGTGAAGAATTTAAGCCAAGTTCAGGCTAATTTTCTTCTTCTTTAACTTTTCAAAAGAAACAAAAGCGTAGTAAGCATGGGATTTGATACAAGCTATAAATTCCTATTTTTTGTTTTACTTAAGTTCACTATACTTATGTTCACGTTACCTACCTCAAATCTTCATTTCAACTGCAACTTTTGACATTATATTTACTCCGAATTTTCATTAATTCACATAAGCCTGCATAAAATCTACTGAAATGCTTCATTGTCTTCATTTGATGATTCATCATTCCAATCATGCCACATAAACATTAATTGGAACTTGGAACTATCAGTGATTACTGATTATAATTCCCATAATTATTTCTGCATTTTTATCAAGCATAAACAGTAGCAGTAGCACTTTCCCGACTATATAAATGCCTCGCAGAGTTCTTATTATAAATTGGAGCTACACACGGACAACAAAATCCATACATATTTGTTCCAGAATATCCTTAGAAATCTAAAAAGCATTTTCTTCTGCGCTAGTAATTTTTCAGAATGAATTATGATCACATGCAAAATGTAGGATCAGCATTACACAGAAACCTTGAAATTCTAGTGCTTTACCGTAAGATATGCTTAACACTGTTTTTTAGCCCAAGAAAATGAACAAAGATGATGCAACCATGAAGAAATGAATGCCATGAACCCAACTCACACAAGTTTGCAATCAATCATTGGTTGTTTAGAGGATTTAGTCAATTTGCAACGTGCTATCATCTATGAAATATGTGCTATAAGATTATAAATACTACTAACTATAGTGTAGTTGTGAGTGTAGTTTTCTAATGGTATATAAGCAATTTACCTTGTTGCAAGCACTAAAATGAGAAGTCACAAAAAGAAAGTTTCTTCTACAGTGATCTGTCTGTGGTCTGAACGTTACGGCATAAATAACAAGACTGATATCTGACGGCAACGTGATGAAGTACATTCACATAACTTTATGTTGTAGTTGCATTATTGCGTTACATTTACAATTATTATATAGTTAGTTTATTAGCGGTTTTGTTCATATCTCATGTTGCATGAGTGGTATTTAGCCTGTTTCATTTTTGTTCGAGACGTGCGTCTACAGTGGTAAATGAAGATGTTTTGGTGGTTTCATAAAGTTGTTGGTGCTCTATGAAATGAACATTTTAAAATGTTCACACAGGAAACCCAGAATCAGTCAGCCAGCATACAACATGCGTGCATTCATTTAATTGACTGATGACTAAACTTACATAAAGTCTGCACTACCCACACATGCATCTTTCTATCCACTAGCTGTGCTTTGAATATAATATTTTTATAACATTTTACAGACAGAAAGCATATAAATAAATGCTCGCATTTTACAGACAGAAAGCATATAAATAAATGCTCGCATTTTATACATACAAGCATAAACTAGCTTATGAACAATATGCATGTCATGATCATCATCATGAACATTTCTCTCTGCTGCTCTTTTGATGCCTGACTTGAAACCTCTCTTTGATCCGCTGGTTTTGTAGCTATTTTCTGCTGTTCTCAAGGAGTAGTGAGTGCTTTAAAACCAGCTTTCTGTTGCCGTGTCTGTTCGACTTCAACTTGATGATGATGTTTTTCATCAGCAGAGCAATGGCAAGCCGTCCACTTCTTTGAGCATTCCAATACTATCACTATCACAGTCGTCATTATCATGAACCCATTACAATAATCTTCAAAATATTGTAAAGCACACAATAACAATGCAGGCTAAGCACAACAAAGTAAATGAAATAGGGACGGGATTGGTATTAGCTGTTGGTTATTGTAAAAAGGATAAGGATAATATTTTATTATGAGAGAGCATAACGTATTATACTATGGATTTTGTAGGGAGCTTGTACTATCATCATTCATTAGTGTATTACTATTACCCAACAACATAGCACTTAACCTCAAACTCCTTTAGTGCAACAGATAACAGAGATTAGCATTAGTATATAGACGAGTTAGATGACTTTTTTCTTGCTTCCATACATACATTACTGATTCGCCGCACTATCAATTCCCCAACTTTTATAGTCGTCTACTCCTTGATATAATTATAATTATGTATGTGTTTGTGTGTGCAATAAACAAGTTCACTAATAAGCATACACAAGGGGAATAAAATCAAAACCAGCCATTGTAACAACAGTTGAAAAAGCTAGCCGAATCACATGAATTAATTAATTTAATTAATAATTTAATCC
>JAQIXX010001627.1:0-31664 GCA_034700605.1 Willowsia nigromaculata
GTGAATATTATCATGTAAAAACATGATTTTTTCCATGTATTTCCATGTTACATGTATTTACATGTTCGTACCTTGGTGTCAACGCAAAACTTCAATCGCTTCTCAATTCTTCATTGCCAGAGCCAGAGCCCATCTCATCGTTATAAAACCCATCTTCTCGTCCTCTCTGAAAATGCGTCTTCATAGTCATTCTAATCCATCATTTTCATTTTCAAATTTGCATTCATTATTCAAACGTAATCATAAAGTAATGAAATAAATTGATCCTTACGTATTGAAAAGAAACGTGACGTTATATTCCATACTTTATACACACATTAAATAGTTTTAATGAAGACAGAAATAAAATATTTACATCAAGTTAGTACAAAAGTTTTTAATTCATAGGCATGTTTTAAATAATTTATTTAGTACATATTGTAAGGTTACAAGTTACAACACAACACAAAAACTAGCACATTTTTATATCATGCGAGCTTACGATCAGTGTCGAAAAGCAGGCCGACTATGGCACTCGTACTTCTTTTGGCAATTTTCGTCGACATCATAATTCCCCTGCAAAATACTTATTAGCTTATCATAGACTAATTCATTCACATCGATTCCAAACAAGAAATCATTGTGATTGAACAAAGGATAACACACTTTAACCTTTGCTACAACATTTGGAAGCACCTTGGCAAGTCTCTCTACATCCTGAAAAAAGCCAAAAAATATCCATAAACTCACGATTCATAAATTCGTTTTTAGTAAAATTATTGTGTGAATCATGTTATATAAAAATTGAAGCTACAAATGCCGAACCAATGGGTTTGCCAGGTTATCTCGATCAGCATAAAACATTACAATTGGAGCGGTTATCTTTTTCAGATCATATTTCTGAGGCCTTTCTCCACTTGCAACGTACGGAGGTCGGGTCCACACTGGAAACACGATTCTTTCGTCAAACTGTTGGAATTCGTTTGAAACCAAGTTTTGTCCATAATGTGTCACCGTTCTTGTCGAGACTCGGTCTGGGAAATGTTGCGTGATAACAGGTAACATTGTCTGTTGCCAAAAGATTTAAAAATTACTTTTTTAGATTAAGCTCATATTATTGAACCTTTCCAGAATTTAAAGAATTTAGATTGTCAATATTATTACGTAGTTCATTTGCCTGCCATCCGAATTGAACAGGTAAAAGTAGAGGTTACTGCAAACGTTACAGTTAATTACAGGTGATAAACTGCAGCCGGAAGCAAACAATGGGTTCATAATCTCCTGAAAAAGTTCTGGGATTAGTTGTCCTCCTCCAAATCTTTCATAGAAGCGTTGAAAGTTGTAGGCAAACGGTGCAAATAATTTAAAAAAGCTTGTGGCATGTCCAACGTACGCTACTGGGGCAAGAGCGAACATCATGTCAATCTTTTCATTGTACTCAGGCCGAAGGGACATACAAACAAAAAACATTGTACAACCCATGCTGTGGCCAATGTATGTCAACTTTGTTTGATTAGTGGATTCCAAAATGTAGTCGATAATTGCTGGGATGTCGTAATAACCCATTTCATGCCAACTGCAAAAATTTCAAGGAGCAATTTTTCTCGATTCATAGAAATAATGAAAATTCATTTTTATCACATATTTTACCTAAAGTGCCAGTATTCCCTTTTTGAATAGTGCATTGTCTTGTGATCCGATGAGTACGAGGATCCTCTCACGTTTCCAAGCCAAACGTCATATCCCATAGACGCTACGCGATAAGCTAAAACAAATGGATATATATTACATAGATTACAACATATTTGATTAAAACTAAACACAAACTTCTGTGTACAGGTATTTACCTAGAGCCTTTTCCACTGGAGGAAGTATCCAGTTTACAGAGGATGCCCTAAAGACACAAGTTGTAAATAGTATAATAACCCTTTAGTATTTTTAAAATGTCAATCTTTGTCTACATACATGATCCCATGCTGGATAAAGACAGGTAATTTTGGACCCTTTCCTGGAGGAAACGTGTCACTAGGGGGAATCCTGTGAAGCTCTAAGATGTAGCCATCCTCACTGACAACATAATGAATTTCCACCGGAAAACCATGTCTGCGAATGATATCCGGCTAACAAATTTGATTATGATTCATACAAAATATTATGGACTATGAAGAAACTAAATTATACTTAAACCTCATGACAACACGTTCACGTATGTACAACAAACCATTCACACTGATCATTGATCTAAATTTAATAATTATTCAATGTGAGAAAACTTTTTATATGGAAATTTATGTGCTTCGCCATACCGCTTTCAGGTATTTGTCTGGATGTTTATAGTACATGGGATCCAGACTCGCCCTGTAACACTCTTCCAAGTCCATGTCCCCATCTGTCTTATTAAAGTTGGTGTTTCCGGTTACTTGGACAAGGATACCGCTCCCGAATAATACGAGAAACGATGGAAAAAATTTAAATTTAATCATTTTACACTTTGTTCGCTTTTCTAGACAGTCTATTTTATGCGAGATCCGGAGAATTATGACAAGTGCAAGTGTGTGACCTAATTCATTGTTTGGCCCAGTAAGAAAATTATGTCAGTCTAGATCATTCATCAAAAAGCTTTGTTCAGTAGAGTTCAAAGAAGACTTCGTGCATGAACATATAGTGTTGTGCTGTAATAAGCTTGTGAGTATAGACAAGGAAACGTAGCTTGTGTCACCACCAGTTTCTGAATCTCTAGCATACATTACTTCCCCAAAATTAGATACAGGATGAAGATGGTTGCTCTTCTTAGTCCATAAAGTGCATTTACACCTGAGGTTCTGTTTAAAAATAGACCAAATTATATCTCAAGTGTAATGTATTCAAGACAGCTTAACTCTTGAAGAATCACAGGACCCCATTTTTCCTGAAAGCATGGAGTCCCTAAGGGAAGGCACTCACAACAATGCACTCTTCATTGTCATTTCTGATATTAAAGCAGGTATGCATATTATTTTTAATACAAATTTACTTATGCAATGGCCTTGTAATAAGAAAAATATAGTAATGTCAAATGTGTAGATTGGATATCCGGAGACAACATTGATATTCGAGAAAATTACGAATACATGTATGAATTGTATCAATCAAGGAATGAATTCGTGAAGATATAAATTTTGCGCATACATATGTTTAGGACTTTTTAATAGGTTAATGGTTATATCTGTTGTATTTCTATGCTTCATACGCACGTGTATTCCAAAAACATTGTATAGTATAAATTCGGATTTTAATGCGGAAACAACTTTTTATATAAGGATATTTGTTCTGATCACTAAGACAGTAAAAAGCTTAGTCCCTTTTCGTCAAAATAAAATTGTAACCTCTCATGGGACAAAGAGTGATTTCTGTATTAAGCGCTACACTGTCTGCTGTGTCGCTAGTTTCGATTTTGAAATGACGCAACACCCTGCCCGTTAACACTTTCAGCTCATTTAAGCCAAACTTGTACCCAATGCAGTTTCTCGGTCCTGCAGAAAACGGGAGAAACGCATACTGACCCCGGTCCTTCACATTTTCTGGAAGAAATCTGTCCGGATCAAACCTTTCCGGATTGGGATAGTACTTTGGATCATAATGCATTCCTGGCAAGTAAACGCCAACATTTGTTCCAGTTGGTATTTTTGTGTTTTCATCTATCAGTAGGATTTTAAATGGATTAAATATGATATTTTCTTAGTCTCAGCTTCTTATGCTAAAAATATTGAATCTCAGTTCAAATTACCTAATTCAAGGGGAGATTCTAATCTTCTAAAGTACATGAAAGCTGTTGGATACATTCGCAACGATTCCAACAAGCACCGCTCCAAATATTTTAATTCAACCAAGGATTCATACAGCAAGTCACCGTCGGCGCACATTGAAACATCGTCAAAAACTCTGTCCACTTCCTCTCTGCAAATCTCTTGGTGTTTTGGATTAATCGCCAAACAAAATAGCAGAAACTGGAGAGTAGTAGCTGTTGACTCGTATCCCTGTGGACAAAGTTACTAGAGTTTAACGTTACAGCCAGAGAATTTAGTTTAGGTGAAGAAATCAGCGTGTTTTATTCATTACTCACGGCTGCAACGAAAGTATTGACTTCTTCGACGAGACCTTCATCATCAATTCCAGCCATTATCATTTCCTCTATTATACTCGTGAAAACTTTCTTCACTGAAAAATAATTTAATCATTGCTATTTTTGTCAACAAAAGATTATTGTAGAAATTGTAATATCTATGCCTCATACTTCCTGTAGCTGTGTCTGATTCACCCTCCCCCTCGCCGGCATTTTTTGCTGATGCCATTTTTTGTTTGCGCTGTGCAATTACTCTGTACGTAAACTGGTCAAACATATCAGCGACTTCCCTCAAAAGTTTAGATTTAGGATGAAGGCTCCAGAGCCAGTCATTCAGCAACCATGGTTGCAAAATCCTCTTCATGCAGAGATCCTCACTTGTACTGAAAGAATAAGACAGTTTGTCGGAACCCTCCAGGCCCCAAATGTCTGTTCCCATTGTAGATTCTATTTCAACAATATTTGAATTTCAGCCTTTAAAAGTAAAAACATGTTTGTTAAAAATATATTTTACCTACCACAAATTACACGTAATGTGCACTGCTTTAAAATCTCATAAATTGGTTTTCCACGTCTTCCACTTGTAGATGGGTTGCCATCCGGATCTTCAAACAGTTCGGCAAGTTCTTTGACCAACGCTCTGCTTTGTTTATTAAAGACTTGTGTATAACCTATAAACGATCTAACAGTAAACGCTCTTCCTAAAAGCCGTCTCCGCTCTTTCCACTTCTCAACATTAGACAGACCAATACCATCCCTCCAAATTGGAGTAAATACTTTGTAGAAAGTTCCCTTATTTAAGTGCCCAGAGTCGGAAGATGAGAGCAGCTTTTGGGCTGACGAAACGGATGTTAAAAGTACGAATTTTAGGGTTCCAATTTTAAAGGCACAACAAGGTTTGTACTTTTGTGCCCATGATGTCATCACATTCAAGCGTTCTAAAATGGATAATATTTTGTTGGGTTGTATTTGTATGAGAAAGTTTTAAATTTTTTTAAAATTTACCAGACGGAGACCATAATTGTAAAGCAATTCCCAATGGCCAGATACCGACTGGACCAGGTAATTTGTTAAAAGAGCTCTCCTTAACAAGCTGCCTAGCGATGACAAGAAGGCAGGCCGTCGCTATAAACAAGGACAAAGCCAGTGGCGACAGTACTGGTTCTTCGGCATTTTCATCCTGGATGGAAGCGCTGCCGCCTCCAGGAACTTGCTGTTGAATTTCAATAGTGGACATATTGGAATTCAGTGAAGGTTCGTCTAAAACAGGAACCAAGTTAGAGGTAAGCTGGAAGTCAGGACAGATTTCCGATTTCTTCGACAAACTCGATTCCATGGCTTTTCCGTCTAAATCCAGCACTCAGGATCAAACATTGTACTCCTTGTTGGTCCGTGTGTTTTAATTTCCATTACATTCAGAAGCAGCGCTTTTATATTCTAAAAATTCATTTTTCTAAACATTCTTGCAATAACAATGAAATGAAATGAGCTGACACAAATGAATGAATGGGATAGAAAGTCATAAAATTAATCATAGATGGGGTTGAGAAATTATGTTAGAAGAAATTATCAACACCATTTTTAACTCCAGATTTTACCTACGGTAAGTTTGCTACGTGTATTAGGATTCGTCATGGCATTAATATATGGAAGGCAAACAAATGTGCTGTGTGCATTCTGTATTTCAGAAAATATTTCTACTGTTGAAACACTTCCAACTTATTTTCATGTTTTTTAAGCTTCAAAGAATGATGATGGCATCTATTTATGATAGCGTTGGATTTAACAGCATAAAGCAATTTTTATCACCTTGTTTTTCAAAAACCACTGAAAATGTTCTAATGAAAACGTTTAATACTTCTACCCTTCCGTTCTCGTCAACATTTTCCTTCATTCAATTAATCGTGAGCTAAATTTTTACGATTGACGATGCCCACGAAATTTTTATATTCATTTAAAAGTACATGAAATGGATTTATTATTAGATTTATTTTACTCCATTATTGCAAAGATTATTTCTGTGGAGATTTCGATAAATATAATGAAAAATGTGGGTAATAATTTAAAAAGATGTTGCATTTAGCAAGTGCAATGGACTAAAAATAGCTGTACTTGTAACGCCCACCTAATGTAAATCGATGGTGCGTCATATTCATTCAATTGTATTGAATTTTAATGTTTAGACAAAAACTTGACAACTGTTGGCTTGTATGTATGCATAATTTTATGCTGAAAAGTTGTTTTTAGAAAGTCGTTTACGAACAGAATTTTTCAGATGTAGACAACAAATATGGTTGTCATAGGTCAGGCTTGAAGTGTTTTATGAATAGGCATATTATTGTATTGGAAGGTTAAAAACTGTACGAAAGTCATAAATTTGATAGTGTTTGTCAGTCCTCTTGACTCATCAGTGAGTCAGGGTAACAAATAATGAATGCGTTCTGTGATATTATAGGTATTTCTGAAGCATTTATAGAGTGGCATTATCAACAATGACTAATGACGCCTTTGTGGTCTGACGTTTTACGTAGTTTTTTGCTCTTTTTAACAATATTGTACTAGCTAGTAAAAATTCTCTGTTCTTCAATCTTACATTTAAACCGTTAACTGTGGCGATGTGTTTATTCCACCGTAAAAGTAAAACTCTATTTTAAAATAGTTTACGATGAGCTAACAATTGCTTCAAATATAATTGCCTAATTGCCTACATTTATATTTTGCAACTTGGCATTCATAAAACATAAAGGAAAGCACCATCAAATTTCAACAGAAACATACCACATACAATTAACGCGGATGGATAATGAAATAAAAGGTTATTTTTATGTTTTTAAGAGCTGCAAAGATCCAAATACTCCAGAATTGAAATAATCTTCCACTCCATCAAAGCCACAACGAGTAGTCGGAATAATGTAATACGGTTGGATTGCATTCGTCAAAATTTTGCTCAATATGATGTTCCCAACTCATTTTCAGTGAATAATATTGGTGGTACAAACTTCCTTCTCTAATCTAAATAATCGCTTCGCCAGTACCAGCAGTTTTTTCCTTCCTTTTTATTCTCCCCTCAACTAACAATAGTAAGTCAGGGTCATCGGTATATCATGCAAAGTATTGCAAAACAAAATGTAAAGGTTAAGGATACAGGTAATTGATTAAATGAATTTACCACTGATAGTACATAAAACAAAAGGATAAGTTCACATGCTATGTACATAAGTTCAAAGCAAGTTTAATTGCGGCATCTGTAAGGAATGATTTCCAACTTGCGCTTATCATAGTAACTTGTTCCTGTTTAGCATGTGATACTCATGATAAATTCACAATACCTATTTTGCCATACTTAAAATCTACTACATGCAGCATGCAAGTTATGAAAATCACATGAAAATAGTTTTTCAACTTCTAGCACTATAAAAGTATATAATATGACACATTATGTGTGAATGAATGCAATATATAAAATGAATCCCAAAAATAAAACCTTCACCCAGTATGACGTTAGGTTTACTGTTCATTCATTAAGTAAAGGGATCATTAAGAAAAAACTGTATTGTGACTATTGCTAGGGCTACACTTAAACTGCAATAAATGTGGAAACGAAACATTGTGACGAAAAAATGACGAACAAGCGAGCATTATCATAACATGGTTCATCGATCGCTAATGGTGACCACCTTATCATGATATTCATCCATCATCACTCAAGATTCTGATTCTACGACGTATTCTCAAAATTTATGTTCATACAATCGTACCCACCATCTTCCTACCTAAACTGGGAAGAAGGCTTGTCGTGGCTCATATAGTACAAGGATAGAACATGGAAACAGCCAGAATTTTTAAATAATTAAGTAAAAAAGTATGCATAAGAAGTAAACAACAAGACATGACAAATATGCTGAGATGATCCATCACTTGAACATGATTTTTATTTTGTGCAATTGTTGTGGTGACATGCTAAGTTGACACTGATTGATAGTGACAGACATGTCTCTGCCGAGCATACTACTGAATGAAAAAATCGTAAAAAAACATTTTCCACACACTTCCGATCATATCGAAAAATTAATGAACTCGTTGAATATGATATAGTATTAATGGTAGGATAATGCCGTGTGAAACGAAACCGTCATAAATTACATGTCAATAAATTGGTTCAAATCAAATTGTCCGAGTACACGCTGCATACCTACACATACACAATACAGCAACAATCGATATTATTTGAATAACGAAGCAAAATTTGTCGTTTTACTATCAAAGAATAACTAAAATCAACAAAATCATACATCAACCTATGAATCGGTTACATGTTGTATTGAATGTTCTGCATTTAGTCCATCTCAGAGTATTATTGAGGACTGCAAAATACCGAGCAAATAATCATTGATCAAAGTTATAATTTTACTACTTTTCCACACGCAAAATCGTCAATAGCCATCTTTCATCATCAATAACCTCTCAACCATTAAACATAGTATGGGCACAAATGAGGTGGAGTTTTGACCATGAATTGATCTTCAGGAGCTTCACTTTATACGTACCAACTGAACCACATATCATACATATTATGTGCACAGTGGAACAAAGTTTGTTTGTAAATGTTTAATCGGTTGTGGATATTTAGGCGTAGCTTTGTGACAAATGAAGTATTCATGTTTATAGCCAGCGATGTTGAATTCCTTTAGCCTTCCTTTCACAATTCATTCCACAATGCTAATACTGCTTTTAAACTTTTAAAGGTCTTACTTATATCGGTCACTGGAATTCATGTATATGCACATGGGAAGAATTAATATAAATATTTTGAGTAGACTTGAAAAGTTCAAGCGGATCAAAGATCAATGAGCCTTCTGTTGATAAAACAAAAAAAAAAAGCACATGGACGAGCATTATTAATCAGGAAATTATCCAACATAATCATATTCATTATTCTCGTGGGTTCTCTCCATTTAAAATTAGCTTATCCGAACGTATAAAATCCTGCAAACTTCCAATCCACATGTTCCGAGTTGTAATCCCAATCCAACAATTGACTTTAACTTGTTTATCTCAAGCTTCAAGTATTAACCACTTCATTTACATGCAGATACTCAATTGCTCACTTGCTTGAATGCATATAAAATCCATAATTTATACTCAACTCTTGATAAACACACTACTAACTATATTATGACGATGTGTGCCTGCATAATGTGGGCATGTAGGTAGATATAATTTTAGTACAAAGGTTTTCGTCTACATACTAATTTTGCCATGTATGAATATATATGGATAAAATTAAACGATCATTATACTGCATTTTTTTCTGATTTTCATGTGAAATCCAAATGCATCTACCTCATACATAAAATAACGTGATTATTGTAATTCACTTTCAGTTGATTTCATGCTCAACTGGGCATTAAATCTGTTCATACGAAATCAGAAGCAATAAGTTGTCAGTCTAAGTTCGCATCGCTTCCAAAGAACGCATTAAACCAACACCACCAGTACCAGTATCGGTCAAAGAAGCAATAGCCCAAAGCTCTATATAGCAATATAACAAATCATTAGTCTAGTCATCCACGACTACGGCAACAATTGCAAAAAAAATCTACACGGGGCTAACCTGTTTACCTTCAAAAACAAAGTAAGTCAAAACTATCGATTGATGTGGTCTGCTGTACAAACCCGGTAGAATAGCTCAAAAATCATGCAAAGTCCTGTATGCATGTTTCAGTCGTAAACTTTATAATTGTGTAGTTTATTACATAGCCAATTGGCAAATTTCAATAAAAAATCGTCATTACAGTCAAAAATTCTTTTCAGTACCAAAAACACTACCTTGTCCGGCACTCTTGACTTGCTGCCAATTTATTCAAAAGTGAGAAAATATTTATCTTCATATTTCATTTCACGTTGCATGCTATATCAGTTCCGACTAGGCAAGGATTTATAATTCTTCATATATCAAATATCTCATCTCTAATGCAGTTTTTGCATCTAAAGTGAGTACCATTTATTCAACTGAACTGTAATCGTTGTTCCTGCACTTGTTTTAGCAGACATATAACCTCTGCTCGTGTTTCGTTGTGTTCATGTGCAACAAGCAGGGTTGTCATCTCCTCAAGCGTCATTTTTATCAAACGCTACTATTTTTTTTTTTGGGTGATGGTGATATCTAGAAGGAAAATGCTATTTGCAAGCAAGGATAAAATAGGGTCCACAAAAAGCCGTTTTATCATCGAGACGCTCTCACGTAACAGACAAGCTTATTGAAGTCGTTAGTAAATTCACGGACATATCGTCATGACATGGACAACAACAAGACGAAAATGAGATCGTCATAAAAAAAAGAGTAATGACACAAACGATTAGGAAACAGACATGAGACAAAAGTACTTTGTTTCAACTTGCATTTGTATAACATTATTGATCAGTGCTCATTTAACACATCATGTCCGTTACAGTGTTTCATTATTGGGATAAGGCTATACAACAGAGTTTTGGGTCCTTTTAGTGGTGACCACTGACCACTATGACCACACAAATGCATTCGCACCCAAAGTACATGTAAACAATAACAAGAGAGCACGTTTTTCCCTTGCTTGCAGTTTCTTGATTGCACTAACCTTGCCATTTTCATCGTACAATTATTCTCGAGTCCTCTCTAACTGTTGTACTTACCTGTTTTTGCCAAGATATAGCTTGAACTTTTGTCATGCATGGTTATCATTGTAGGATATTTTATGCACCAACTGTGTCGTGTGTTGATCTTATAATGATGATGGCCACTTTATTATCATTATCATATAATTTTCAGGCTTTTTCTAACATCTTTTTTTGTGAGAAGGAGAGAGTACCTGCATAATATCCATTATAGTTTATTGCTCGACTTGTCCTACAAGTTTGAGAGTGAAATTTTTAGTTGTGTTGTGGCTTTGAAGCACGCGACAAGCCCCTGACACGGCAGAGCAAAAATTTTTGCATGGCACTGTATAGATAGATGATTGGTTGCTAGAAGAAGAGTCTGGACCAGCAGGACTCCATAGGCAAGGAGTGGTTTCACGAAAAATTTTGCATGGAAAAAATCAAGATTCTGGGTTCAATTTCTGGATCCATGAATTGAATTGATAATCGGAGTATCTCACATTGACTACTGCCATGCATACTGATTAGAAAGTGGATTTTTGTTGTATCTTTTGAACGTGAAGTTTGGCAAATTTCGTACATCTGGTGGCTGTGTCCATTTTAATGGCATAGTGAGCTACAACAACTCTTGGCCATATACTTTAGCACAAAATTATCTTTATTACCATTGTCTTCAACTAGCTATACTTATAACATAATCAGTGAAAAATGCATAATTTTTATTTACTAGAAACTATGCATGTAATGTTTTTGCAGTTATCCTCATCGACAAGGACAATTTAAATTGGGAAACTGCATGTGAACCGGTGACTGAGTGTGAGAATTTTCAAATCCACGAAGGACGAAGATTTACCAAAAACGATTTTAGGTTTTTACCCACAGTACCGCTTCGAGAAATCATTTCATTTTACTGAATAACCATGTTGCAAGCAGTGAAAGACGAAAAGGAGCAAGCAATGCTGGATAAGGTAAATCAAGACAAAATAATAAAATCCTTGAAAATTTTGCTCAGTTCAGAGTTACTTTAAAACTTAAAAAATTTCAAGCATTTGCCATTTATTAATACAGAGGCAAAAAATTGAATAAAAATGAATGTTAGTGTCAGTATAAACTTTCACAAGTTCATTGGTTTAAAAAGTTGTTTTCGACAAACTCGTTCATATTTCCCATGTATTGAAACACATACGCACACAAACACACTGGTGTACTTTATGTGCGCAAGCTTACGATAAGTTGAAAAATGATTAAAATTCTTTGCTGAGTAAGCAAAATACACGTGTAACTGATTATATTTTGTTTTTGCCCACAGTTCCGCACAAAAGTGGAGGATTTGAAAGAGGACGATTTCACATTAATACGATTTCTTAGAGGTAAGCAAAAGATAATAAGCATACCATGAAATCAAGTTGACATTTTACATAATATTCCGGGCAAAGAGCATAGCCTAGACGTGACCACTAGCCAACACTTTCAAAGTTTTTCATGAAACATTTTACATTCATAATGCCAATCATTCATCGTAACATTTAAGCATTGTACTGATGCATTTTTGTTATTTTTGTAAAAACGCAGAGCATATTATGTTAGTGTAAATAGTAAGGTTGGTTACCAGGACCAAGTCAAACGGCAATCGAATGTATGTATTGAAAAAATTTCCACTTTTACACTATGTCGTCTTAGCTCTTATCGTCCACGTGTAATTGGTTTAACTTATTAAAAGAAAAAAATATAAATTATGATCTTATCAGATCAGTGTCTAAATGTCCACGTTTAAAAACAAGCTAAATCCAATGACGGAATTAGTGCATTCTCACCTAATGCCCCTTAAACATTAATCACAATGACCTTCTTACCAAACTATTATTGGCATATGACGCATGTAACGTGTGAGAAAACATGAATATTGACTTTCTTTCTTCGTGTTTTTGCAGCTCGAGACCATGATCTGGACAAAGCTGAGGAAATGTTACGGAAGGTATGCTCGATTTTCTGCGTTAATATCCGAATATATCTCGATTTTAATTTTATGCGCTTTATTGCAGTAAGTTATCAAGCAGAAAAACTTGATTTTCCCTCTATAATTAAAGCAAAAGAAGGTTAGCCACCTTTGCACACTTCTAACCATCGCTTGGTGATCAATGATCACATTAAATGTAATTGCATTGTAAAATTTCTTAAAACTGATTTGTGCTTCAGATTCAACCAGATCATTGCACAAATTTTTATGACCGATTTCAGTTTAGTATAATGATATTTATGATAATGTACATATTACTTCATTTGTTTTGAAGTGTGATTGTGTGATGCCGTCCAAGTACCGTCTTAATTAGGAGTTTTTATTAATGTTCTCTCATGTGAATCTTTTTTTGCTTGGCTTACGTAAAACAATTTTAGGTAAAACCTGGAAACTAGAAACAATGCTTACGATTCGTTGGGGAATTTCTTAGAAGTCGACTGTGATTTTTTTAAACAAAATGTTCACACTTCTCAGACAAACTAGATTAAACAAAACATGATAAGTATTAAGAAGTAATTTTTAAATGAGGGAAAATCTGGGTTTGCTTAATCAGGAAATAATATGCACTTACTAAATAGTATACATACATGAAATGAAAAATACATGATTTTATGAGAATTCTTGCTTTTGAACTGCTTACAGATTTGCTTTAACTCATTTCCTTGTCAATATGCTTCAATGCATTGTTTTTTTTACGAATAATGACAACTTTCTACCGTGGCCTACAGCTAATATTTCACTGTTACATATTTTTCAGAATTTCGAATGGAGACGCACAAACAGGATCTCGGAGTTTCTCAAATGGAAGCCATCGTCACCTCTTTTCATTGACCACAGTCCTCCTATTTGCACAGGCTATGATTATGAAGGATGCCCAGGTATGAGAAACCTTGATACATATCATGATTATGTTATTAGTACAATATTTGTTCTATAATTTGCCTTGGTTTATTTTCATGATCAAATAATGAAACGAATTTTGTGATTTAGTGATATACGCTCCATTTGGCCGATGGGATACTCGACAAAAGCTGGAAATGGGTTTGAAAGAAGATTGCTACAATTACACATACTTCATGCTCGAGTACATTATGTACCATATCAAAAATAGCAAAGGTGGGAAAATGACTTTTATCGCTGATCAAGCCGGTTTGACATACTGGAATGTTGCTCATGTGGAAAGTACGTGTTTTATTGTTGTTACAAACAATTTTTCAAAGTTACTCTGATAAGAACTTGACTTATCGGATTTTCGAATCGGTCAAGCATATGTAATTGCATGATGATCACCCACTTTAAACATGCATGTGCTAATAATTTCTGGTTGTTTTTTTATAGCGAGCCAGGTCTTTTTCGCAGCTTTCAAAACATTTGAACAGAATTATCCAGAAATTCTTAAAGTTGCGTATGTAATAAACGGTAAGTGTAAATTTTGAAATGTATGATTAAACAAGCAAGCAAACAAACAAGCAAGATTGTACGATAGTCTAAAAATTGGATTTTTGTTTCGATTGAAATAGCTCCCTGGATCTTCTCCGCCGTGTTTAAATTTTTACGTCCAGTGTTCACCGGAAGCACAATCTCCAAAATCCACATATTCAATAGCGACAGGACAAAGTACATCGCAGAGATGAAGAAAGTGATGCCTGAGGAGTCCATGCCAGGGGACTGTCTAGGAAAAAATTGAAAGATTCAATGCTCAATCAGTCGTTGCCCCTTGAAACCTAATCATTCATCTTATATACGCCATTTTTTATATTCCATATTTTATGTCGGGAAACTGTCTGCGTTTTATCACATAAGCTCGTTTATTTTTAAAGTCTATTACATATTATGCCATATACCTTATACTTTTCACATGGTTAATGTTTTAGCTTTAATGTTTAAGTAAACATTTAAGGCATATACGTTTCTTTGATACTTTGATTTACTTCAGCTTTTAACTAGACTACTTTGAAAAAAAGTATTGCTGTTATAGACTAAATACTAAATCTTTTAAGCCCATCGTTATCCGCCTTTTTTATTTATGATATTTTTTACAAATTTCACATAAATTTTACTGAAAAATGTGTTGCAATAAATCTTGAAATTGTGATAATTTATGCATTAAAGGTTCATCAGTTTATTTACGTTTATTGACCATATTTGTGCCTAAAGAAATAGTATTTTAAGTTACTTTCATGATAATGAATGTGATGATGAAGCATGAGGTAGGAAGAAGTGAGTAGTCACTCATTTCAAGTTTGTTGTAAGCTGTCACCACCTTGTCACATACTTAAGAGTTTAATGTACTCGCAAGAGCAATAATATGGCAAACGAAAATGGAATCAGTTTTTTATCGCTTCTAAAGATGAGTACGAATATGTTCAACGCACATTATTTGTGGTAGTCCCTGGACAAAAGTGAACATTTGAGTACAAACAAATTATTATGTAGCTCTGAATACGTACTTAAGTGTAAGGAAGGACAAAGACGAGAATTGTCCGAGTTGAAGATGAGTCATGCGGATGCACACAGTCCAAACAAACAAATAACCCAGACTTATGATAGTAAAGCAGAGTGAACGAACTTTATTGATTTATGTTACTCTTTCTAATGCAATGAAACGGATTAAGGACTCTTGGTATCTTCTCAAAACGGTGATTTATGGCATATTGCAAAATAACACAATTTGACTTAAAAGCCAATAAAGCATCGTCCATATCCAGTAAGCTCGCGCTCAGAGCAATAATTCCCAATGAGTCATTAAAGCATCATCCACCAAAATGCATGCAAATGTCATCGAATCAGACAAAGTTCGGTAATATAATTACAAAACTGCATCTTAATTAACGTAGACCGTATTTATGGTTCTGCATAATATGAGTAGGTATATGCATATTACTACTACAGACATATTACCTATCAAGCTTTGCCTAACGGTAACACCAACAAAGGTGACTTGCATAGGTAAATCGGGAGTCAGGAGTAAAAGAGTCATATACACGATAATTGTCTTGCCTTACAGAACAAATTTTTAAAAATGTATTCCTCGTTTTACAATGACTTCAGCTAGCCAACGGCGATCGTCTGATGACTTATTTTGGAAATATTTTTGAAAATTATGATATTTGTACACCAATTGTTGCAGTTTTTGATGTTTTAGCTTGTTACTTTCAAACCATCGCTGTCGCCGTTGGTGTCGGTGTAAATGAATGGCTTTTGTGTATTCAAGTAAACATGCATTACGCGTAACTGCTTTCTACCGTTTTCTCCTCTTTGTTCATGAAAAACAATTTTGTTTGTGTATCGATCTATAATATTATTATGACAAATATTACTCAACATCCGGCTAGTTTGTTGAAAATGTTTTGTTTGTATTTAGTCTAGAAAAAAACAAAAAATTGAAAACCTTTCCAATTATAATGAGTTTAAAAAATTATGAAACAGGAGTTCATGGCAACAATTTTATGACATACTAGAATCGGTTATTTGTAAAAGCACAATGACATGCAACCAGCATAATATTATTGCCATTCCGCACTTGGTTCTTTTAACAATTTAATTGACTCCGCAACAACTTCATTTCATTTTTAGTACATCTATCTAAGAGTTTTTCCTAAACGTACATCCAAATGTTAGAAGCAATAATAACAATAATTGAAAAGTTTATTTTTTTACCAATTCCGGTTCTATAATGACATTCATATCAAATATCAAGTGTCAGTACACCGTACGGTATGTGATTTTTTCTTTTTCATGTATATTAGCTTCATCATTTTTATTTTATTGTTAAAGCTTGCGGAGCTATTACCTAAAACGAAGAAGAGAGAATAGAAAAGGTGCTTTGCGTCTACTAGTCGAATGGTTTATTGCACATAAATGAACACTATTTGCTTTTATACACAATCATTAGTTCATTATTCAAGATCAAGGTAGCTTCTTTCTCAGTACTCCGTACACTTCCCATTGGTTTCTATTTGATTACCAGGTAATCAAAGTGGCGCCTTTTCAGACTGGGGAAAATATTTATGCAAATATTATAATAAAGAAAGGAATCATGATACATAACCATGACAATGACTCATATATAAAATCTGCATTAATATATTCGTCCTAGAAATCATTTCCAAGTTAATTTGCGTCATGACGACTTGATGACTATGCACCTATATGGCTCGGAAACGTTGGGCGCATTTTAAAAACTCATGCAACCGAAAGAATATGTTGCTCTTTCTTTTGATAGCCAAATGTAAAGGTACCTGGCGTGAAGTAACCAAGAACTAATCACCAGGCAACACGGAAAAGCTATCAGTCATCGCAGTCGGATTACTCACTGTGCTGCTCTCACTCAATTGTCCGAGCTTCATCCTCAACAATGGCAAAAGGGCAATTGTCAATAATAATGACTTAAAAGAAACAGGATTGAGGAATGGTAATAATAACATTGTTCGTCACATACGTCAATGGCCACTCTAGGTTACCTAAATGCAAATAATGTTAGAATACTGAGTACACGGTGCCTAATGAGAATGCGTAAGGTACTAACTCATCTTTCAGATATCACTGATTGTTCAGAGTGATGTGATGCAGTGAATGATGTAAGGTGTTTCAAGAAAGCAACATCTTTGAATTATCAATGAATTTCTTTATCTGAATGGAGGACCATCTCAATTTTGTCATGCCAATAGAAAGAAAATAGTAAAAGTGTATACGCACTTGGTTTGATGAAAGACTGGTGTGCTTCCTCTTGTGCCACGTAAGACGTTTTTTATTAAAATTCTTTAAGGATTAGTCTCATTGCTTCCTAGTTTTTTGTGATCATTGTCAAATTCTCAAGTAACGTGTTATGCATAGGTAAATGTAGATTTTTTTGTGACGTGAGGGAGTAAGGTGCTATATCCGGAAAACGATCTTTGAAGGGTGGACGGATATAAAAGAAAGAGGTACAATGTGTTTAACTTTTCAATGCCAACGTGGGACTTGAGTATTAACGTATCATAGTCCAAGAAATCATTTAATCTCGTACCTCAGTAAAGCATAATCATTAAAATTCAAGAAAACGTATGCATACAAAGGAAAATGTGGAAGTGTTTGTAGTGAATTTTAGCATATCATAAACAGACTATCGATTTATACCTCAGATCACGAAGATAATCAAAGAAAAATTGTCGGCATTTCAAAGAAAATTCTCTCTTTTGATAATACGACGAAATCTTAATCTTGTGCTGCGATTCGAGGAAACGACATTCCATGACCTCTCTTCTACGATCTAGTTCATCCAAACAATAAACAACCAATTTATTTTTTAAATATCAGCAATAAACTGCTATGACTTCTACTGTCATGTCAGTGTATAAAATATGCATCCAAGCATGTGTCATAAAGACAATTTAATTTCTTTGAAATTAACTCTACTTAAAGCTCCAGTAATGGACATTTATCCATATGAGAATTGACAGTTGACTACTGTACTTCATAATAATTTTCATGAATAAGTTATTGTGTGGGTGTAAATTCAACGATTTCCCTGGCCCAAATTGTATCTGACTTGTGCTTGTGACAACTTGTTAATGATGTGATATTTTGTTATGACTGGCCAGTAGTGTCAAAAATAGAAGTTTTAAAATGTGTAATCGTGTATGAACGACTCATTAAACTATCATTACATGGAGTAATGTTGTGATTGACGACTATCTTTTCATTCTTACAATTGGTGAAGGTGCCAGAGTCAGCGTCAAAAGAAAACCGTTAATCTACGAACATAGTCATAGTCAATAAAGCATTATCCTCACGTTTGACGCTGTGCGGTCATGTAACAACCTTCACCAGCTCAAAATCCCAACATCCCAACCCAAAAAGTGTGCGTATATTCGTATTCGCATGAATGGCCGGGGAATTCTCGTCATCAAAGAGTGGTTCTTGGAAGTGAACTTGGATATTAGCTAACGAAAAACTGATGATCTGGCGAGTGGTTCCAGTCGAAGTCAAACGATATATAACGAAAAGCTACAATATACATATCTGCTGAAAGCACTTTTTACATAATCTTCAAATTATATAGCCCAAACGTTGTGGTAGTACCAAGAATCTTAATTAATAGCTTTGAGCTGATAGTGATATTTCTTTGCATATATTGATTTTTTTGCCAAATGCAACAACGCTATGATTATAAATTCATTGGATCCAACCTTTTCATTAGAACTGGGACCCGGTTCATGAGGTTTCCGAGCTGATCTTTTGACAAAACTTGTTTTCGTCATTACTTATTAAACAGAATCTTCCACGCAATAGTTTCATCTAAGACTGGACCATCCTTTGCAGTGACTCACAAAAATATTTATATTTTTTCATTGCTGTGAAATGATTTGAACAGATCAATGTTACGTAAGTGAACACTTTGCGTTGTGGTAATGACAATGGTTTGGGACAAATCTGCATAATAAATTGACGTGCAGGGCTGCCAACTAAACCCATTCTTAAGATATCTGCCTTCGGAACAAGACATTTAGTTCTTGGGTCTACGTAGTCTATTATGATATTGTGAATCAAATCTAAATCTAAAGTTAAAAAAGTACGGATAAATAATTCGGTTCTCGGATGAAAGCTGTCAATCACCAAAACTCTCAAGGACACAGTTATCAAGATAAATCCAAAGTTTTAATTTAAAATAAAAATGAATTCCCAAAGATCATCCTCAACAGTGGTGGTGGCTGCTGTAACTGTCGTGCTACTATTTTTCGTCGCTGTCAAATTCGTGGAGAGTAGACCGTCAAGAATATATTCAACATTGCAGGACAGTTTCCCTAAATCTGAATATTCGAGTCAGTTTTTTGATTATGACTATCCAGATTTTCAACTCACACCACGAGAGACAATCAGAATTCGAAGATGGGCATTTCCGGTAATTCATTCATCTAACACATTTGTCAACCTTTTAATATGCAATTTTATTCTTGATATTAAAGCAAAACTAAATTTTTGAATATTGCAGATTGAAATTCAAAATTCCGCTTGTCCAACGGGTTACAGACTTCATAGCAGTGGATCAGGATGTGTTAAGGATGAAGGCGATGACTATTAATTCACTGAAATAAATTCCTATTCAAATGTGCCAGTTTTCCGAATTTTTGTCCTATGCTAAAGACTGATTAAAAAGCCATGTTGCTGTGAATATGATAGGTTAGAGATAAAACAACCATTTCACATATATGCAGTTACGAGTTGCATCCTAAATGCCAAAGAGTCAACTATGTATTAATTACTGTAACTATTTGTATTTATTCACCATTATTTTCTGTTCAGTTGAATTGTTAAGTCAATCTGTAGGTTACTCAAATGATTTACATTTTATACGTGGGAGGTTTTCACAAAAATAAAATTTGCTTTAATACCATTTTGTACACCAAACTCACCGAAATATGAATCGTGTTTTCTCTAGATTTTTTGCATAAAAATATACAACATGAAACAACTTTTACTGTTTAATCATCAAGTGCGGTTTTCATAATATGTAATATACTTTTAAAAACATTATCGAGAATAGTTTCCAATAATGAAATTCGTAGCAGAAATAAAATACACTGCGATGAAACCATTATGCATTCGGTACACACTGGGTTTTAATCCATATTTGTTGATAAATCAAATTCTCATCAATGTGCCAACTATCATATTTGTAAAGCATTAAAATGCAAAGTAGATGACATCAAAGAATTATTCACATTGAGTCGCAACCCTCAAGTTTTAATTGAAATGAACCATGCTTAAGATTGACTTTGACGTGAAAATTGACTTTATCATCTTTCATGCTCTCATGTTTCCCAACTGTCTTAACATGTTAGCAGTTGACATAATTATGAAGGAAGAAAATGTGATACAAATTGTTATTTTTGGTTCTCAATGAAGTTATGTTTCAACCTTACAATCAAAATGCGTTTTTACGATTGTCCTATATTAAGGAACCACTTTGTATTTTTATCAAGGAAAGTGGACATTTTATTTCCAACTTTATTGAATTGTCCTACTGCACTATAATACATTCAAGCAAACGTAATGTTTTCCCAGAAGAAACAGATAAGGCTACACATAGGAATAGAAGAAGCCCTTCATGAGGTATGGAATTAGAACGTAAAAGATGAAAACAAAAATATCAACCATGGTGTCTACAATCGGTATCTATTTTACCATTACTCTACTTTTTAACATAATAAATATCTTATTCTCGACAATTACAGTATATAAGTATGTTATCATAAGCCACACAGTAAGTATAATTCTGTAATCACTGTCAATAAGATCTAAAAATAAAGTTTTCTGTATCACATACATTGTCAGTACATACAACTAGATCTCACGATAGTAAAAAGGACAAATAAGACCCTAAAAAATCTAAATAAAAGAACAACTCAAGTTATAAGACTAAAGTCATAAAACGATGTGATATGTGTACTCTTCTTGGTATACACAGCCATGCATCATCATACATGCTGTAAAAGTAACCACGCTCATCCACAATCTAAAAATGGAGATAACCTAATTATATTACGATACTACCTTGTATACTTTTTACCTATACATAGTTTAGCTACTTTGCTAGCTATTGTTGCATAAAATGAGTGTTATGCAATTGGTGACGGTTGGCGGTGATGATGCCTATATTTTTTATTTATAATTACTATAAATCTCGCGTGATCTGTTTGTTGTGAAGCCTCAAAAAGCTTACTTGAGCATGGCGTGGCTTGGCGAGGTTTCAAAGTCTTGTTTTCTGCTTCGTGAATAATAAAAAAATACAAATGCAATCAGATGTGTTAAAAGTAAGTATTTTAAGATCTACTTGTTTTCAGGGAATGCATAGCCAGCAGGATATTCAAATGCAGGGCCGGTGCCTCCATAGTTAGATGGAAGCGATTCCTCTGGAATCTGCTCCAGGATAACCTTTTTCCACTTTTCAACATTTCCGTCGAAAATGTGCACCTTTGCTAGCGTTCTGGCAGAGAGAAGAGGGCGAATGAAACCATAAATATAGGAGAATACCCATGGACCTGTGAAAGAATGACAGTATCAGAAATGCAGATCATGACCTTTACATGATAAATCGTAGTAAGTAATATGTAGTCATTTCATTCATCAACGCTTGTTGATCAAAGATTTAACTTACTGTTGACAATGTAGCAAGCTTTTAGTGTCTCGGGGTAATTTGATTCAAAGTCCTTGAAGAATTGAATGGAAGTCTCAATTGCTATGAATGCAGATAAAGACAGTGAAAATTCAGTGCATAATGAATTAACCAATCCCAAAATCGTATGACCATCAGCCCTACAAAAGACTCTTTCTTACTTTCTAAATGTGCAACCTTCCAGAAAGTCATGTCACTGCTGTCCATGACCACAGTGAATTGCTTCTTGCCAGACTTGCGGATTTGATCCATAATGTTCTCTAATAGCTGGTGACAATGACGGAGGGAATCTTCTCTAAGGCCACGTTCAAGTACACGACGAACTTCCCATTTGCCGTATGGAACCACAAGGACTGGATATATAAAGTTAAATTTAGACTTACAAAGTTTTATACAGTAATACTTGTGCACTTTTCAAGCGGCTGTTGCTTACCAGGAAGACCTTCCTTGTCATATCCGCTGAATTTGTACAGGTAGTCATTACGAATGGCATCCGGGGATTTGTACTCGGTCAAAAGAGATTTCACATCCTTGTTTAATTTCCATTGGACAGACTACACATAATAAAATGCAATGAGTTACCTTCTATAAAAGTATGTATGAAGTATATCACAGCATGCAAAATAAAGATTAGCGTATTATTCGACATGATTGGTATTATTTATGCGTATGTAAGAGTACATAAGCTTCACTTTGTCATAGCTTCACTGTCTTTACTTTCATTTATAAAATACCCTCAGACCTGGGAGAAAATTATCTACCTATATCCCTTTTATAACTGAAGGATTTTTATTAGAACAAGCTAATAATGCAAGTAAGAATGTACGCAGCGAAGCTACATAATATATATGCTATGCTAAAACTAATTCATGTTCAAATGAGAGAACGTCATTCTATTTTTAAACATTACAAATTTAAGAACAGGTAAGGAAAAAGGAAGCGACTCACTTGGCACTTTGTGACTTATTGTTTTCCGTAAAATTCTCATAATGCATTCAAATATGGTTAATAAGTAACTCATCTTATCATGATGAATTCTGCATGTTAATTTTTATTTTTAGTATATAAAATTATTGCATGTATTCTATCATATCTGTTTCTGGTTAGCAAGACTCCTCATTTATAGCTCTTTAATGAGTTGCATCAATGCAAGCAAGGGCAAAAATGAAATTGATATTAGTCAAGAAATGAAAATAGAAGTAAACAGACATGTGACTAAATACAACAGGAGTAAATGTAGGAGTGCCATCATGAATTATTTTAATAACTATAAGACATGTATGTATTTTAAAATGCTTAAAGTTTCAATGAATGCACCTACTCTAGGAAACCTCGATCAAACTTAAATTTTACGATTGCGATATAAACTTTGTGGTTAGGTACGTAAATAGCTGACACTCGTCAAAATATTGAGCGTCAGTGTCAAAATGTTATCGAGGTAGGAATCAAGGAAGCAAAATAAATGTCCAGAAAAATTTAGACGAAAATGCTTTCCGTATACCTACATACAAAAGCTGACATCATCATGATACGCTTGATAGTCTGTGTGTGTGAAATGCGATTACACAATGTCACATGGTGCCCTAAATTTTAACCACTTAATAGCTATTAAATTACAATGTCAAAATGCTGACAAGGAGAAACTGCAATGACTACTGATGTCACATTCTTGTAGTTTTAATCGAGCTTATAATTAATTTTGACGTGCCCCTTTCGATCTAAACATAGGTGAATATTTTAAGTTTTGAAAAAAGCCTGCTCAGATCATTGACATTTTAGTCAGTAGTTTCATAAACATTCATAATGGGAAGTGCCAAGATTGATAACCTTCATTTAAATTAAAGTAAGAGGGAAGACGCCACAAATTTATCAGCACCATAAAGTGCAAATGCACATCTACTTAAAGTAAACTAGTGTATTATGCGTAAAATTCCTTTAATTATGCACGCAACAAAGGGAGCGAGCGAGACCCTTCCACACTAACATGCAATCATTATTTTCATTACCAATGTAAGCTAGTTATTATTTTTAAAGCTTACCGTTCTAAGCATTTCCTCTGCCTTGTGAACATTCAGGTTACGAGCTGAAAGAAAAAATACTCCATAGAGTCTTCATTGTTGAATTGGAGGAAATACGAATATCTTTGTGGTGACAAAAATTGGCAAGGAAGAAAGTTTCAACTTACCCCTGAGGAACCGGATGAGTACTTCTTCATCCTGTTCCACGTCTGAGCACGCATCTTTGAGCTGTAAATATTCAAGAAAAGTAGTTTAGAACTCAATAGTTTATAGTGCCACTAAAGGTACAAACACAGCATCCTCTCTAAAATAATATAATTGGGTTTGTCATTCAAAAA
Source organism: Willowsia nigromaculata (assembly GCA_034700605.1). Lineage (NCBI taxonomy): Eukaryota > Metazoa > Arthropoda > Collembola > Entomobryomorpha > Entomobryidae > Willowsia > Willowsia nigromaculata. The sequence goes on from JAQIXX010001627.1 coordinate 24,248, forward strand.
ATGACAGTTAGTGGATTCCTTACCTGCTTTAAGGGTTCGATTTCTCGTGATTCCACTTCAGCCATTTTTGTTGTTGATCTTGAAAATTAGTGCCTTCTCTGTCAAAAATATGAATGAGTCATGCAAAATTAGCAATCGAACAGCACACACAAAACCGTTCGAAATTTCACTTTTACTTTCTTCAGAATACAAATGAATATGAAATTGTCACTATGCGAGGAGTACATATAACAAAAATGCAATACATGCAGCAAAGTCACATACTTCATTTAAATATCATATTCATTCTCTTCAATTTTGTGTTTTTCACAAATAAAAACAATATTCATTACTGTAACTTGTAACAGAGCTAAATAAGTGTGTACAGCGAAGTGCGAGGAATGCACAGGATTCAAAATGCTCTTACAAATATTATAGGTATACTAAACTTGATTGAACAAAAAACTCACTTTTCTTGTATTCCCAAGAAGCTTTCCAAATAGTGTTAAGAGTCGGTCGCAAGTGTAGCGAGAGTAGCTGTGTAAGTGAAACTGGCAAATTAACTGAATGCACTTATATCTGTGTGATCTATTGGTTTGGTTTGCAATAAAATGAAGACGATGCTATATCTGTTGCTCGTGTGGCTTGCAAGTGATTCCTCTCTGACAACTTAATGACAACTGTCAAGCAAGTAAGCTTGGGTTAAGACTTAAATGAGAAGTTTTACAGCCACAAGTAGAGATAAGGGTTGAATGAATGTTCTTCTGAAACGGAGTCATCGTTGTTATTTATTTTACAATTAAAGGGCTACATGCATCATATCATATTCATAAAATAATATATAAACCAAGCATAAGTGTGATTTTGCACGGCCATGATAACTAGCATCGCCTCATGACATGATTATCATGTAATACGGATTGCTCTGGTAGTGCTCTAGTAGTGCTTTAGTTTCTTGCTTACGATTAGCTTCACAAGTTTACCACACTTCAAACTCAACAAAGACGATTAATAAAATGTGGTCCCTTCTAATGCATAAGGACAACCCTTGTATTAATATCGCCTAGATCTATCTGCTCTTGGGATTTAGGCAAGGGGACCCTTTATCTTTGACTGTGACTACATGAGTTTGCATGAGTCATGTTATGGTATTCGATTCGCATAAGTTCAAGCATTTAAACGCGGTGTACCATAAATCCCATGATTTTCACGTTTCACTGGACTCTTTGGACTATGGATGGATATAAAAATGATTGCAAAAATGCCGATACTTTACTAGATGGTTGACCATACGAATGCATGCACTGCATAGAAGAAAAGCTATCTCAGCACTCTGACAGCACAGATAAGCTGCCAAAATGTAACGCAAAACGGTCAGGAGCAGTGAATGACTCACTATTGGTAAGCATATGCCCTTCGTTGTGGACACTGAGACTAGCAAAAGGGTGATGGGAATATAGACAACAACGCTTCAATAGTGTGTGACTGCTTGCATAATTATGTGGCAACTCTTACAATTAGTGACTTACAAGAATCATTTTATTATTGCAGAGTCAGATCCCTACCAGTCTATAATTAAAACTGCATTCATTTCTAGCCTACGCTAAAATTGCATCACGCTTAACTCAAGATCAAGTTCAATTACCGGCTGCGGCTATGGGCTATACTTTAAGTACAAGTGATTGTTGGCTGATAAAGTTAAAGACGAGTTAATTTCATCAATATACAATAGGAGATGTGAATTGAATGGGAAAATGAAATGACGAAAGACTCTCACTCGTAAACTACATATTATGTCGAAATTTTATTAGAACAAAGCAGTCAACAGTACAGTAGTTGAAGGTTAAACAATTTACAAAATGACATGGTAAAGCTAGAATTCATTCACACTATATGAATTCGACAAAATATTCATCTCGATACTCTGAACTCACAATTACCTATTCAACTTAGAAGGTACACGACAACTAAAAATACAATATTTCATTTTCGGTACAGTAAATTAACAGATCATCATAAAAAAGGAATTACGCAATATTTCAATTTTTTTTATCATTCATACTATTGAACACAAAAACTATTCTGCTCCTTCAGTACCCTGCTCCAATGCCGGTTGACCTTCACCTCCGCGCCAACGTTTCTTTCCTTGTGCTGGACGAGCCCGAGGAACAGGGGTTCTCCCATCGAACGCCAAAATCTTCAACTGATACATAATATTTAATGAAAATGTCTATTAGCTTCAGAGACTTGACGTTTAAAGTTTAATTTGCAAAACACAAAACTGTCGTTTACAGTATAATCTTCAAAAAGCGCTTACCCGGGGCACATTGGCAAAACTGAAATATTCCCTGAATTCCACCTCTTCCAGAAGAAAAGTCCAATTTCCATCAAGGTACCGATAAGTGTTTAGCTTCGAAGCCTTGAAGGCGAGGATCACTCGAGAAGTCAAACGGTGTTCCAAAGCATTCAAAATACTCCGATCAAACTGACACAATATCTTGTTGAACAACTCCTGTGAGATCTTCTTAGATGCAAACAACTCGTCCAAGCTTTCTGTCAGCAATTTTCCAATCGTAGTGTTGCGGTACCTTGTCGTTGGCGTTGGAAGACGCAGGTCAATATCTGCAACTTCTTCCATATCCGCTTCACCGACCGGAAGTTCTTCACCGAGGGGAGGTTCTTCCTCCATCTTCGAAGTCAACTAAACCAAGCAGTAGTATTCGACAGTTAAAAAATGTCATAAAATGCTAAAACAATTTGTTCTTTGTCAAAAGTAGTAACGAACTCACCACACAGGGATTTCTCGCACTCGGTCTGTGAGTTGAATGTTCAATGTTCCCCTTCCCTTTCTCCCTTCAATATTTTTAAACGAAAATCAAAAGAAAGTAGAGTACTCGAACAGCGGACATCTGTCAAACAAAATTCCTTTTAAATACATCAATTATTATCCCTATTCCGTACAATCAATCAAAATAGTAACAGTGTTCCCTGTTGTTCGGAATTACACACAGTATACATACTATATTTTTAATTACGAAATTCTTTACTATAAAAAATTGACATTTAATTACTTGTTAATCAATCAATAATCTGAACGTGTTCCTCTTAACTTACCATTAATTGTATTCTTGCTTGATGCTTAATGACAGCGATATCGGCGGTTGTAGTTCTGCAATTAGGTAACTAGAGAGTTAATGGAGATGCCGGCGTCAATCAGGCAAATCGAATCCCACAACTATAAACCTACTTCACTTCCATTAACATTAAAAACAACAATAGTGTCAATGAAATTAATATGAGATTATGACACGGACATCTACAGCCACCAGACCCAGAAGAGGATGGAGGAAATTTCCACAACAAACTCAAAACTAGCAAATAACCCAAAACACAAACGAAAGAAGCACGTTTTGAGAGTAAGTGCGTTCGTACATGCATGTGAATGAATTTTCAATCTTGCGTTACGAACTTATCAACAGTCAACAACATCGACATCAATGAGTCAGCCAGTCAGTCAAGCGAGCATGGCGCGGCGGAGAAGAGCGAATTCTTTTTTTTCTCTATTCGTTTCCAGTAAAGCGAAAAAGAGCAACCGTTTGTTTGACAAAATTTTGGCTATGATTGAATGATTAGCCATGCACCAAATAATGAAGATTGGAAGTATTGTGGCTGATTTGCATAAAATTCAATAACAACTTTATCTCATTTTTGCATAACAAATTTACCTGCTCGCATTGCATCTATACAATTCTAGAACAACATTCTCAAATCATTGTCTCATTTCACTCATTTTGTCATATTAATTTTGATCATCTATAGAGTTTACAAATCTGCATTGCAATTTCATAATTGCATGACGGCTTATAACATAATTTCTACGGAGGGATTGAAAGCTTGTGTTTGGGATTCTAACAATCAACAATCTAACCTTAGAAAACTTAGAATATAATAGAATAGAATGTATGCTAAACTAGCATTTCAATTTACTACGTTGTTTTACAACTTTATCCTTAATTTAACTAATCTGGGATTGGGATTAACATATTTATTTCAATGAGTTAGATGGAACTTACGTAATATTTCATATTTGGGGTTTTGTGAGAACTAACACGATTTGACACGCAAGCTATGTGTCAATGTTAAGTCGAGCTATCATCATCTAGTTTTTTTTTCATTACCCACCCAGCCAGAGAGATATATATACATTTTCCACCTCATCCTTTCACTGCAGAAAACATAGGATCAGTCATTAGCCGGATGTCGCGTCGCTCGCCATACATAATGTCCGATTTTATTATTGCATTTCATCGCGTTATTTCCTTTGGTCGGTCTCAAGTCCCCCAGAGACATATATCTCGCATTCATGTTTACATGCTACTGACCATACAAAACATACTCTAGCAAATTATCTACTCTATATAGAACTTTTGCATAAAAAATTACCTTCACATCAATCCTAATATCTGTACTATCTACCTTCCCATATCTCACAGCTCAGAGCTCCTTAAAAAACTACCTATAGATTTTCATCTGCCATTTACTCACGTTTTGCAACATTATTTGCACAATCATTTTTTCATCATTCTACCCAGCAGCCTTGCATTGCATTCCTCCAGCATTATAACTACCTGAACCCAACCGAATCGGATCTTTGAAGCAAGAACGAATGCATTTTATGCCAAGCCATCATTATAATCTTCAATGATCACGATCATGATTCTTCATATAGACGCTTCTTGCATAACACATTATTCGCCTGCAAGTTTACCTTGTACAAAAAAATCCCCACATTTTTTGCATGCCATTCTCCATCTCCCTCTCCCTGCACTGCATACCTTTCATCCTTGCTTTTCCTCCCTCTCTAAAATAAACTTCCATTTCGTCCATCATGATGAGCGATAGGCGATTTGGTTTCCAGCCGAGAAAATGTAACAGCAGCGCAACAAAAAAGCAACTCATTATAGACCAGTCCATCACATATGCCCTTACACACACTTACCACCAGAGAAACTCATCTGTACAAAAACTACCTACTCCACACACTTCTTTCTTCCTATAAAATGTGCAATATCCAATCCGAAATCCACAAGAGATCTCTGTACTTTTGCTCTAATGTAATGTAATTATTGTGAGTTCACTGCTCACACAAACATCACATCTTTTTTAAAAGGCAACAATCTCTCCGGAGCAGAGAGAGAGGACATATAGGGGCATATTCAGAAGAGATTCAGTCTTTTTTTTTAGCAGGACAGAAAAGCGTAATATTTCTCCCGTCATTCCCAAAGATTTTGTTCGTATGGGCTTCATGAGAAACATTATTTTTATATAAATAATATGCCTATGCCGATATAAAACTCTTGTGTATCCATTCATATCCATACTTTTCATAGAGAGATTTTTAAGGAGACAAATTATATATGTGGATTTTTTGTACATAGACTTGTGTGTAGTGAATGTATGTACATGATGCATTGCATGGTTTGATTTTGCTTGCACAATTGTAATATTACTTGAAAGAGAAGAACATACATTTTTTAAGTACATATATTGCTTATGTACATCTTTTTACTTTTTACCTATGTACTTTATGAACTTGAACTTGACTCTAGAAAAATATAGTATAACTTTTATATAGTTTATTTTTTAGGAGAATATTAACTGTAGGTTCTCTCCTGCAAGAAAAGTTAATCTAATTACCTGAGAAGAAAAATGCACTGATTATTTAACACGATGGGAGATGCATGTACATAAAAAATATGTTATGACATCAGCAGGAGGAGGAGGAAACGGGAAAATATTTGTATGAACATTTCGTTTCTACTCTCGTGTGCGTTTTTTACCGGCATTTAAAGTTGAAGATAAATGATGAAAGGGTTTAATTAGCTGTGTAGGGGAGTTGCCTGTCTTCTATGGTTTGTTATTGTGTTTGCGGTGAATAAATTGTTATTGGTTATATGAAGCAGGAGATTTTGCAAAGGTGTTGGAGAAAAGCTAGTGATTAAAATATTATACAGTTGGAGGAAGTTTTTGGAAGTGCTTAAAGTGGTTTGGAGAAGGGAGGAAGGTTAAAAGTTAGAAAATGCTCAATGAGGAGGAAACTTTACAAAGTGAAGTATTTTATGGGTGAATTTAGATTTGAAAGGTAAAATATTGGTTGGAGATGAGAGGTTTTTTGGCTAGTTGGTTAATGTTGGAATTGTGTGAATAAGGGACTTTGTTTTAATTTTTGTATTTTTTATTGTCAGGCTACGTTTTAAGGGAAGACTTGGGGTTCTTGTATTGAGTGAGAAGTATGACGACGGACCCTCCACCGGCGGAGTTTGAAGATGTTAAGATTGGCAACTGGCAAAGCCGTCTTCCAAGTGCCATTTGTACAAATAAGGAGATTTTCGATGAGATCTTCTCCCTTGAAACATGGAAAACTGTGTTGCAGCCGGAGCAGAGGGACCGTATCTTGGTAATCGATGGGAACATTTAATCATCATTTTAATCACTGCTGAAATGTAAATAATAAGCTTAATGTATGTAATTGATGTGTTTCAACAGAAAATGCTCCCACCTGAAGTATTAAAGGTTCCAGGAGCAGCTGAGAAGACTATTGAAGATCTGTTTTCAAAATCATTGTCAAATTTCGGCCACAATCCATTGGACACATTTTATGATAAGCTAGACAACGGGCACTATGATCCGGAAGTCGTTGAGACAAAAACGAATATTGTTCGGGAATGGAAAAGGGAGTCCCTTCGTCTGAGAAAACATTACCATACCAAGTTACTCCAAGATATTGTGATCTCGCGCGATAAGCAGTTGCGTAAATTAATTACTACTCCTTCTCCCGTTCACAAGAAAAATGGGAAAAAGTCCATTTCCAACATTAATAATAACAACAATAACAACAACAACAATGGAACCACAAAAAAGAATGGGAAAGGAGTCTCTTCAACAGTTACTACCACCACAAATGGAAATGCTACCAATGGCATGTCTTCAGGAGGAGGTGCAAAGGGCAAAAGCAATCTTCATCAAAATAATGTTAATAATAGCAAATCTGAGAACTTGGCAGCTACAGTCACGAACACTTCCAGTCAAAACCGCACCAACTTATCATCATCGGATCAAACCAGTGGCAAAAACAAAAATAAACGGGGCAGGTTAGAGGCAGCTTTATTATCCCCACCAAATCCGATCAAAGACACATCCTCCAGCTCCCCAGTAAACGTTGAAGGTCCATCGAAAAAGAAAGCGAAAAGTTCATCTTCGAAAAGCAAAGGAGGGTCTGCTAAGAAGTCCAAAGATAAAAGCAATGCATCTACACCTCAACCTCCTCCGTCTCCTTCATCCCAGTTGTTAAGCTCATCGTTGTTGATGGGGAATGGAACTGGAACTCATCAAAAAACGTCTCTCCTATTAGGCACTCTAACGGCTGGGAGTTCACCCT